>DWEI01004155.1:0-11963 GCA_018245875.1 Mysoria ambigua | reverse complement strand
CTCTGTATACTTCATTTTATTTGTTCTCTGTTATTTAAATAAATTATATTTACTTTGTAGTTATTTTATTTTGTGCTCTGTTATTTAAATAAATTATATTTACGCCAACGGTTATTGTAGTACTCGTTTACTTATTTTATGTTTCTTTTGCGATCTATTAACGAGCAAACAATTTGTTTGGAAAATTATTTTCAAAGGTTTTTTTGAAATTCCTATGTGGATTTCAAAATTTCGTGTACTAAATAAATCACCTACCTACCAATGATTTTGTTACACAACAAATTTTTGGAGATTAACTGCGACGCACATGAAAATGTATTGAAAATAATTTACGTACGAAAAAACGTTATCTCTTGTAGGTACATTTTTTATGCTATCGAAGTGCTTTTCACTTTATACCTCATATGTTTTTATAGGATCGTCTTTGTGGATTATCCTCTACATCTCGCTGCTAGGAGCAATATTTCATAAACATTTTCTCGCCCCGAAGGTCATGTTAAACAATTGATTTTTGGCGCTAGGTTTTACAACGTTGTAGTAAAGCTTGCTTGAGATTATACTGAATACATAATAGTGTCGTAAATCTTTAAAATGTTCGCTCTATGTGTATGTAACACAATGAACGAAAATATAAGTTAGCAAAAGATTAAGCACATGGAACTTCCAATTGTATGAAATGCGTTTTTAAAAGTAATTTATTTACAGGACGGTTTAAGAAAGAGGATGGACAAACTCAAAGATTCCATAGTAGAAACGAGCAAGTCGGTCGACAAAGAGAGAGAGAAGAATGTCAGTCTCCTGCATTTGATATTCCCACCGCATATTGCGAAACGTCTTTGGCTTGGTGAGTCATGATGGGTTTATTTAATTTGGGATGCCTTATGAACATTACAAAACATTGTGGTTATATGATCAGTAGATCATGCAAATTACTTTGAGTAGAAGTAAATATTTACATGGATGGTAATCGTTTGCTTCTTTATCAAGAGCCAATAGTCATCATCGTCATCAGTCATTAAAAGTCAATGAGCGCAAACGATGATTCGCTTGCGCTCATTGACGTCAAACGTGGACATTGACATGGCCACGCTACAATTCACGTACCCCTATTTTTTCGAACCATCATCGGTCCGTGTACTGTTGAGACGACCTACACTTCGTACCTTGCTTTGATATTTTTCATCATCTTGATCTTGATCATTATCAAATGTAAATAAGGTATATTGTACATACTTCTACCGTTTTCAATACAATGAATATTCGACACGATTCTATCTGTGAAGGCCAAGAATATCTATATTGTACTAGAAGTTTTGTAATGAATATTATGCTATTTGACGCTATTTACCTAACAACATTTGTAATAAAGAATTGCATCAATGATCCTTGTTCATTTCTTTATGTAGCTAAATTGTTCGTTCGAACAAACCATGACTTTGAAAGACAGATTTTTCGAACTTTGGTAACACTTGGAACTTTCCTACCATTCATTTAGTATACTACTTGATCTGACATTACAATATCGATCATACGCAAAGTTTTAATGGACCGATGAGACCAGAAAAGACCGCGCGAATATGTCACACGGAAATATTGGAAGTTTCGCGAACACTGACGGTCGGTGTCCGGGGAGTTTATTTCACACGAAGTAATGCCGTATTTTCATTCTGTATTGATGATGTGCCAATTCTTTGCTTGTGGTTTCTTAGTAATTCGTGTTTTTATTAGGTGAAAATATAGAAGCAAAGAGCCACGATGACGTCACAATGCTCTTTAGCGATATCGTCGGCTTCACTTCCATTTGTGCGACTGCCACCCCCATGATGGTTATAAAGATGCTCGAGGACCTCTACAGCGTGTTCGACGTGTTCTGTGGAGAGCTCGATGTGTATAAGGTGATCCTTTATGGCATTCAAAGATATTTCTTTAAACGTAACAAATGTAACATTAATCTGTAATATCTGAAGACGCAATCAGAGGAGTGTATTACGCCCCCACGTTTCAAGTTATGCTTACATCCCACTATGGAATAGATGGTGAGTCTACTGCAGTAAACCAGGCACATATTAGGACTATGAGCCAACTAGAAAATCTAAGTTCGAAAAGCCCGGGATCTAACTTAGGACGATCTCGAACGATTGTCACGCTCGCAACCACTCGACCATCGAGACAGTCGAACACGACCTAATTAAACATTTAAACAGTAATAGACAGTAAATAGAGAAGTGAGCGAAAGTGTGAGACAGAAGATGGACAAAATTGATGGAGAAGTGAAGTAATGAAATTTTTTTAACAGGTTGAAACAATAGGGGACGCATATTGCGTAGCCAGCGGTCTACATCGCAAGATCGATACTCACGCGCCCCAGATAGCCTGGATGGCTCTGCGGATGGTTGAAACTTGTGCGCAGCACCTTACACACGAAGGAAACCCTATTAAGGTACTTACATATACGCCTTTTACTCTTGAAAAATATTTTAAAATTAATGATTTCATATCTATAATAGTCATAAATAAAAATAAATTAATTACTTCATGCTAAACAAATATAAATTGTTATAACACGTATGTATTTTACCCATTTGCATGGAATTCGTTATTTAATTTATTGTAACTTAAGAATGCAGAATTGTATGTATTATATAAAACAAGGCCAATGAACATCTCTTTTAATAAATCTGTAAGCTCTAAATATCCACAACAAACTCGCTATAATGTTGTTTCGTATTCTGTGACTCGGTAAATAATTTAAATTACAATTGATGACTATGAAAACAGATGCGTATAGGCCTCCACACCGGCACAGTGCTGGCTGGCGTCGTGGGCAAGACCATGCTGAAATATTGCCTCTTCGGCCACAACGTCACACTCGCCAATAAATTTGAATCTGGATCCGAACCGTTGAAGATTAATGTCAGTCCCACGACGTACGAGTAAGTTATTTCAAACTCTATTCACCTTATATTTAAGTGTGTAATTGTGTGTCAAACTTGTCTTGAACTAAGCGTTACACTGCCGGTATCTGCTATTGAAATTGGTAGATGGATACAGTCGAACATTACATGGATACGATAGAACATGAAATGGATACACGTGAAAATGGATCGAACGATCAATCAAATAATACATTTTAGCGGGATAAACAGAAAATATTACTATCACTACAATCGTATGTCTTCTTTTGCAATACGTTTTTCTTGTAATGTGTGGCGGGATTCAATTTAACGCGTGAAGTGGATTGCGTAATCATTGCGTAACACGTTAAATATTGTTCGTTATTGAAACAGTATACTGATCTATACAAATGTCGATTAATTTATTGATTATATATCGATTTATGCAATTATCTAATTATTATGATAATATCCATGTACATAGTTGGATAGTAATAATATAAAGTATATAAATTAAACAACATACACTTGTGGTCTCTATAATATCATAAAATTTAAAGCAGTTCAAAATGATTGTTAAACAGCGGCTCTAAATAATTGTAGAACACAAATGAATGTCCACATGTGTACTTATACATATATGTGTTAACGTTTAAACATACATCAAGCGAAGAGTCACGTCATATATCATATGTTCACATCACAACACGACCATATTTCAACAGCGTCGCAATAAAGTGGGTGACATCGTTAGCGTCAGCAGTTAAGCGTTATCCTGCAATGTAATCCTTTCAGTTATCGGTTTTTGGATTTAAATTAACGTAGCCCCACGATAATATCTAAATTCCATTATGTGATTATCTTACTTATATTTTAGTATGTGTGTGGTAATTGTATGCTAGGAAGCAAAGGCTTAAGAAACTTTTTATATATGCATCCACTGATATTGTTTTGTACTGTATGATACGTAGATGAAAATTAAAATATAAACTGAAACGAAAAAGAATTACTGAACCTTTACTTGTTATATCTATCACTTTGAAACACTTATTTGTAAAAATTAAAACAAAAAGGTACCTTCACGCCTGTAATCCCCGAAGGGGTAGGCAGAGGAATGCAAAACATTTCCATGATTCACCAATTACGTTTTACATCCCACTATGGAATAGGTGGTGAGCCTATTGCCATGCATCGGGCACATATGCAGACTCCGAATCACTACTAGAAATTGTAAATTAGAAAATGTTGTAGTGTTCGACTCGGGAATGGAACCCGGGACCTCCCGATCGGCAGCCGCACATGCAACCAACCCGACCAACGAGGCATTAAATGTGTCTATATTATGGAATTTATAACCAAAATGTGTTTATTATTGTATTACTTAAAATTGTGCTAGCTATGTAAAGTGCAACATTTACTTAGGCACAATCTTTTCTGAAAGAAAGAAAAAGATCGAACTTTGGTTGGTTAACGAAACGTCTTTGTAGGTGGCTAATCAAATTTCCGGGATTCGATATGGAGCCGAGAGACCGCTCGTGCCTCCCGAACTCGTTCCCCAAGGACATCCCGGGAACATGCTACTTCCTGCACAAGTACTCGCATCCTGGGACCGATGCGGACGCAACGCAGGTAATGTATTTAGAGCAGGCGGATTCACGTAGAGAACCTGAAGATGGTGATAATGTTCTATATAAAGTAAATATCTTAATTTTTGTTCTTACAAAAGATGTCAAGCGTCTCTGATCATAACGCTATTAAAAATATGCTATGACATATTGTATTATAAGTGAATCAGCGCTTAGAGAATTTTATTTGCTTCTTAAGTGCAAGTGATACTCGTAGATGTGTTTGAAAATATTCTTAGCGAATTTTGTTAAGGCATAGTTTTGACAACCTTTATTCATGAGTGATAAATAATTAATAATAAGAATTATTAGTTCTAATAATTGAGATCCTCTTTACGATTCACAATGCAATAATATTTTAAAATTAAGCCCTTTGTGTAGAATGTACTTAATTCAAGTTAAATATTCACATTTGGAAACGTTCAAATTATATTATGTTCCAGTAAAATAACTTAAAAAATAATTGTTTTTTGTCGTTCAGGTAAAACACATAGAAGATGCGCTGAAGGAATACAACATTGGTATAGCGAGACCAGAAAACGCTACAAGTGAAGAACCGACTTAGTTATAAGATGTTTAATTCGCAGCTTGAATTATCTTCGCGACCATTCCTCTCTTTAGGAGCAGAGAAAAAACAATTTGTTTTGTTTTCAATGTAAATAGCTAATTAGATATTTTTCCTTATTTTCTAAAAATTCGCTTTAATTGAATCAGACATTTGTGCTAGTATTCTGTTTCAAGCATAAATTATATACATTCAGTCTATTTCACGTTAAGATCTTCTTACCTCCATTAGATGGTTCATTGACGCTGTTTTTGCATCTTCAACATCCATGGGGCTTAATTTAATAGCACAATCGTCTTCAGATGCAGCTGAATTACGAATAACAGTACGGGTAGTTGGAAAATGTTGCCCCTCCCTCACACTCCACCTCCCAGCACTTCTTTCCCATCCTGGTTACAGGTGGAGCTCATGAATATACCTAGGTAATCTGTGTGAAAATAAGGATCGTGAATGGACCCTGGCAGGAAAGTATTCTGTTCTTAAGACATTCTGTTCTTAAGTGCATTGATAGTAACATAAAAATAAATAAAATTCAACCACCTAAAATTTTCTGTTCTGATTTTTAAATTCAGTATATTATCTTTTTCACCCTAGAACCTTAACCAAACTATCTTTATAGTATTGTAACATAAGAAAGTTGCTTTGTTACGCTGTAATCGTATGACATTATTTTTAGTAAAAAATTGGACTTTAAAAAGTTGCTTTTTTAGATGTACGTCGTCTAAGAACAATGCCATAAATAATTTATTCTTACTAACTCTACAAATATTTTAGAAAGAAAATCTTTAGGTTTAATTATGTTAAGTGCTAAGGAATTTGCTCACACAGCTGTTTAAGTATTCACTGTGAATTGTCTCGAATCACCATGACCTCTATAAATGCACTAGACTTGATAGCTCAACGATACCAATCTCTAAAGAATCACTGAGAATGGTTGGCGTTCGTTAACTTTATTAATTACTTTCATATCGAACATACATAGATAATCATAGTAATCTTCGCTTACATTTGGTGTACGAAAGTATCGTACTGTCGCGATTATTAAGTCGTTGATAAAAAGCGTTGAAATTTATAAATGCTTCTTTTCAGCATACTTTTGGCTTACCACTTTCCTTTTTCTTTTGTTTGATTAGCCAAATACTAGAGAAGTTAAATTATGAACAGCATAATTTCTACCATAACTTATTATTGTCTATTAATCATTGATATTTTATATATATACACTTAAAAAAAAATAAAAAAAGGCGTAGAACCTAAATTAATTTTTTTCTTCAGTGATTGTATTGTTAGTAAACTTGAGGCAATTATTTAATTTCTTACCACTTCAAAAACCTTATTTTTACCTTCATTTGAATAGAAATTACGAATTTAAATGCTGTAATTTCAGATTGAATTTGTAAAATTCGGTAAATGAAACAAAAAAATGTAATTTTAATGTATTTTTACAATTTACTTTTACTGCATATTTTACAATAAACATACGCTTGGAAAAATATTTTTAAAGCTTACAAATTGCATTGCAAATTTTTATTTTCATTGCATATCAAAGGGAGCTGCATATGAATCGTGTAGGATTCAACGGGAACACGAATTCGAAACTCCATTGAGTTGTATCGGAACATCAATAAACGTACGATTCTAGTTTCATTAGAAAGCTTCCAAGCAATTTCAAATGTTAAGTGCTCTCTGTTTTTATTGTTCTATTAGTAGATATTTTTTTTTTAATTTTAAGAGTTCGTAATTTTTTGTCACTAAGCGTTTAAAACATACACCGTCGACTCTAATTCGATGTATATAATGATAAGCCTTATTATAAATTAAATTGTAAATTAGAAGTAAATTCTTAATATGTTGGAAGTAGACTTTATCCAATTGGGGAGAAAAGTTTGTATATAAAAAAATATGCAAAACTTTTCAAAATTCGCACTGTACAAAATCATTTCTTTTTGGCTTTATATATACATGTACGTAACTGGTATTAATATTTCTCTGAGAATTATAAAACAAAATATTTTTTTTTCATTTTTTCTAAGACATTTTTTAACTAAACTTTCTCAACTAGATACTTTAGTGAATATGAAATGTATATGATAGTTTTCTATATCTCCATGTGTGACGTACCAATGTTATATATCTTTGCTATAATATTAGTGATCTATTTAAAGCTTTACACTTTGTTTAAGATGATGTACATATAATTCGAATCTGGGATAATTACGACTTATCTAGGATAATGAATTTAACGCAACGGATAGGTAATAATTGCATAGTCGTAAGGAATTTTCGAATTTTGGCTTCACACCAAACTCTCACTAAGGCTTTTTATTGCGCCGTTAAATTCAGGTACAAGATGCAGTAATTAAATAGTCAGTGTGTGCGCAGTTTCAACAAATTCACTTAATGGGGTGTTTGGATATTTTGATTAAATAATATGTACTGTACCATTTTGCCCCGGGCCATTCGGAGCCTTAGTGTGGATATGGCGTCATATAGGCGGTAGATAATTACACAATTTGTAGAAAATAAGTGTTTTTTTTAAATATAAATTCTTCAAATTTTATTTTTCGATTTTTTCTGGATTTTAAACTATATATTACTCATGCATATTGCATTGCATGCAAATAATATGCTTGCTACACATTATGTGAATGTACATGTTTATATTTCATACAAAGAACAGTTACATTACTGAATTTGAAATATTTTCGTTGTGATATGTCAATTTTTTTATCGATTTATTTAGAACTTTACTCATTAAATTTAAGTTTAATAGACATTATTAATTTAAACTATTAGTTTTAATCATGTCGTAATGTTATTACTAGTCATTTCATTGAATGTTTAAATACTCGTAATTCTATGGAGTACTAATATATTCTGTTGTATTTTTCAACACATATGATATAATACATTAAGAATTAAGTTACGAAAAGTGTAAATATATTCGTATGAAACCAAAAAGCGTATGTTCTAAAGTAGTTAGTGTGCTTTCAACGGCAATCTCTTTATATGTATTAAAATCATGTAAGATCAGCATTTTCATCGGCATGATCATGAAATTAAAATCGTTATTATTTTTTGTCATCACGCCATATCACGTGCGAAGTAAGCAGACTATACCAAGTGCAAAATATCTCTGTCCTTATAGACTTAATATTATTCTCTCAATGTAAATTGTTGATCAATAGTATTTATATTAATGGAATATCTTTGTTTAAGCATTACTCAATTTAGGTATTTCACTTTATAATAAGTAATATGTGATTTTTAATTTATTTATAATGACTATCATGAACCTTTTAATTTGTATTGATACAAAAAATAACATTACTCCTATTAACAACACAGCGATTTGAAAGGAGGAAAATATTTCAATCTGATTACGAATTAGATTCATATCCATTGATCTTCTTTGTATGTACGTCACATTAAAATTACAAAGCTATCCCCATTATCCTCGATTTTTTAATCATCTCATCGCCAGGCGCAGACATCTCTCGAAATGAGATGGCTCAAAGCAGAAACCGGTTAAAGATACCGTAGCGTAGATAAATCAACATTGACATCTATTATCGTAGTTTAATTCGTCGAATTTTTAATTTTCGGTGTCGTTTAATATACAATATATTAAATTTATTAGTGATTAAGTCACATATCGGATATAAAAGCATCTTTAAGAAAGTTCTAGTCACTTTAGAATACACAGTAGAACTCTGCATGTATATAAACGTACCTATATTATTAGACAATAACTGAATTTGAAAAATTTAAATCTCGAATCATTTTATTTACGAACCTATATTAAAACTCATCCTCATATAAAGGACAAAAGTATATCTATAAATCTATTTTATAATATTACGTTAAATATCTTGAAATATATACATAAATATATTTGTCCTATATATGTATATTATAAGTTAGTATATAGACACGTAAATTCATATTCCAAATTGAATTGTAAGGTTGTTGAATATACGTGTATTTATCGAGAGAATTATATGGAAACAGTCGTTTTAATAATAATAGTTTGCTTTTAGTACGACGTTATTCTACATATAATATGACGTCATTCATTTTATCGATATCACTGCAAAATGATCGTGACCATCACTCGTAATTTATATCTGTAATCGTCTTTACTTAATTTCGTAGCAACTTGTGTGTATTAGAAATTGAAAAATTTTATTGTATTCAAAGATTGTTCGATAATTAACTAGAAATTTTATGATTGTACCTACTATTGTTTCTATGAATGGTTAATGAGTAGATTAAATTAATGAATTATTTATTCTAGATGTAGACAACTGTATTACAGGTTTTAGAGGAAGGTACGGCAAAAAAAAATGTTCGCGGCGCAACATATATGAGACACGCTTTAACAATTGTTAACCGAAGTCAACGTATAATCGCATGAAACACGCCTTTGTATCGAGAAGTTATGTAAACTCTTTAGATTTTAGAAAAAAAAAACTTAATCACTTTATACGCTATAAGCTAATTCACGCGTACTGTGTGTCACTGTCGTTTGATTTGACTTTACTACCGTTAGAGTCTTGCCGTAAGAAACTGTAACTGTGAATGCACTGTTAGTGAAAATCTATTAAATAAAATGTTTCTTTCGTATACGTGAGTTTTATTGTAATATTTTTCCTTATTATTATTATTTTTTCATTCTCTCTCATTTTTATTCTTTCTTAATTACACTGAGCATCTTATCTCATTTTTCTATTTTTAATCTTTCTTAATGTATCAAATAATCTATATAAATACTACAATTTTATTTTTTCTTTGTTACATGCACTGAACATCTCATTATATTTATTTAGGGACTGTGTTCCATTGTTTTATTATGATTGTATATTTTAATAAAGTAATAAAAATGAAATAAATTTCCTTAAATCCTGACACTTAATATTGGAAGCCAACAACCTGATTTGCAATCGACTCCGTTCTTTCATCACATGAAGCTTATAAAGTAACAATAGATATACTATCCATAATTTTCTTCCAATACATATATAAAATCCACAGTACCTTGAGGGATAACATAGAATCAAAAAGTTTTCTTCTCTTCTAAGTATATAAGGTAAAAGTGGCTCAAGCCAATAAAGTGGCATATAAACCCTAAACAAAAACAATTCTACGTCTCGACAGTATCACTCACTGTAGATGTGAAGTAACACATCATTAATAATCTAGCAAACTTTACAGATGTTCTATGTTTTTTCGCGTTAAGAGACTATGAAAAAGCACTAGGCTTGAGCAGTAAAGCAAACCCTTCAACTAGTAGTTTATGTAGAATTTAAGTACTCATGCGATATTTTATAAATATGCTGAAGTACTGTGATATTCCTCGACTATACAATCAAAAAACAAAAAGGATTTCACGCCTGTAATCGCCGAAGAGGTAGGCAGAGAAGTACACTCCCACGTTTCACCAATTACGTTTACTTTCTATTGTGAAATAGGTGTTGGAACATATTTGCCTTCACCCGGGCACATGTTCAGGTAAAAAAAAATGTCCACAAGTAAAATGTAATTAAAATTACATAACATTCAAACTGAAAATGTACAACACATAATGGTCTGTAGTTAAAGAGTAGAACAAAATAAACATTTATAAACGCGTACACTTTAATATCAGAATCTTAATAATTATCAAACTTTACTTAACGATCCGATACGATAATTAGTACTTAACAATTTAAGCACTTAGATAATACGTATTTAGGTATTTGTAAGACAAACCTTGCGGTTCAATTTAATATAATATGAGTGAATAAAAATTCCGTAGACCCAATACGACCTGTTTTGTAAAACCAATAAAACAAAATAAATGGGTCAGACGCAACCTCGCTCCAGGCGGAAGGTCCCACAATCTTGTCTTTATTGTTGTTGGTGTATAAACTATGTACGTTCAAATATCTTGGGCTCTTCAAATTGGAGCAAGTTGCAATGGTCCAATATAACAAGTTTTGACTTTGGAACGTTCCAGAAAAAAATGTTTAAACATAAAAAATTCCAAATAAGTCTAGATGAAATAAACAAGTGTTCCAAAATGCAATAACGGACGAAATGCTGAGATCTAGGCCTGTATGTGTATTTTTGTCGTATTTTTTTTATACTGTCCGTAACTGTAAATTTGGCATGTTTGGGGAAAGTGGCAATGAAACGGAATATGGTTTTTGGCATCCAGTTATGCCAGCCAATTTGCAGATAACGTCAGCTCAACGAATATTTTCCAATTTGTTTCAAGGTCTCTCCCGCTAGCAAAAATATACTTGGCTCTAGTATGCCTACATATTTCTGTTCTGTTCATAATATTATCCTATTACTAAGAATGTTTTCGTATATATAACAAAATGTAACATCACGCCTGTTATCTGCGAAGATGTAGGCAGATAAAAGTTGTACTTACTCTCCAACGTTATACCAGTTATGATACTGTCACGAAACACTATTGATTAGAAGTCCGATAACTTAGTGTTTAAGTATTGTTATTCCATGCTAAACTTCGTCCTCTTTTGTTTTCTTGTCTATGACGTACTTTTGCTCTGTCGACATCACGAATATGTGATATATTTATCTATTGAAATAAATCGTAAAACCCTGCTTTCCCTGAAAAATATCATCACTTCGCAAACATTTAATTTAATAAAGCAGCGAAGGACGTGGCAACAGTAAGAAGCCGCTGGTACCAACAGTCCAAGGACAAGTACATCGAACCTCGGATACGATTAGATGAAAAAGGACTATCAGTTCAAATAACTCAGTTACTCGTGTTGGTAGTTAGATTATCACTTGATTAATAGAATGAGTTATTAAATGGGAGCATTGGTATAATTAAATTATATTACTTTAGTATGAGAAATGTAA
>DWEI01004154.1:0-11965 GCA_018245875.1 Mysoria ambigua | reverse complement strand
TGTATATGTTGTAAATAAACAGTTGTATGTATATGTTGTAAATAAACAGTTGTATGTATATGTTGTAAATACACAGTTGTATGTATATGGACCCTAATGTTTACTATCTCGATCGTCGAAAGATTTGAATGTAACAGAACATCACATGCGTGTTTGTGTTGCGACTGGACTGCGATTAGCATAATCCGTGCCACGTGTGCGGGGCACGCGATCAGATTTTTTTTTCTAAATGTTTTTTTTTGTACACCTATAACAACGCAACCCTCTCAGCGCATTCATTGTTCGGCCGGTGTGCATGCTCTCCGTTGTTCTCTTGTCGGCAGCGGGCGCACGAGAGCTGTGTACCCGGGATCGATATTCGTGGACGTTGCGACAATGAAACGCCGGATAATAGTAATGAGCGGTTAGTTATGAGTTCTTTGTTCGATGTAAAACGTCCGCGAAGTTGGTTTCTGACGCGTAGCTGCCGCTCACGATCCGATGCTTCGATCGACGCGGGGATCCTTGACGGTTTGATTCACTGCGGTTCCACGTCGAGCGGTCTCAAGGCACAGATTAGGGTTTGTGCTCCACTGACCGTGACACTGCGTGTTCTCAATAAACGAGTGAGTACGAGCGGTAGGGTTGCCGCGGCCGCCCTCGAGGTGGCCGAGTCGATGAATAAGTAATTGTGGTTAATATAATATTAATAAGTTGACAAATAATTTCATTACGTCAAATGTCTTCATCCGTACGAACCTGACGTGTTTCCTCTACGTTCATCCTGATTATTATTTACATAAACGACGTTTGTGGGAACTTGTGAACCTTTTGTCAAGCAATTCTTAGCTTAGTGGTCAATATTTGGTCACCCTCCGCACTTGCATGTATTCATTAACAATGTTAATCTTAGTAAATATGAAAAATATTGCAGTATTGTTGTCTGGGCTGAGCGTGTTGTGTAACTGTGTTTGAAATGTTCAATGGAAGTTTTACTTAATAGGTAGTGTCCGACTAGGAACAATTCTCGAGTCATTTTTTTCATTTTTACGCACAATGAATGAAAGAGCATTATATTGCTGTCTCCCGACGGTAACTATCATTTCTCTTGAGTAATATAAATTAGCCTAGCCATACAGGATACAGCTTACTTAAGTCCTAAATTTTTGTTATGCAGTTCAGCTTACTTTTATTGTTCATATATCCTACGCATGAAAGGAACCTCCCCGAGCGCTGACTGTGTCTTATTTACAACAAACATGTACTGCCAAGCGCATCCTGGACATGCGAGTAATCGTTTCACCACGATGGCTGATCACTCGCGACCAGCCATGGATTCAACGAACAAGAAGAAGACCTATAGGTACCTACTGTATAGACATCAATTACGTTTACGTCTCAATATGTGGTGAGGCTACTGCTATACGACAAGCACTTATTCCGATTACTGGCCCCGATAAGAAAATCTAAGTTAGAAAAATCCAATAGTACCCGACCCAGGATTCGAAGCCGGGCCCTCTCGATCAACAATTGTTCTTGCAATAATTACTCGACCATCGAGGTAGGATTAGAGGCTGTGTATTAGTAAGCATTGGCATCAATTGTAAGGATTATTATTTTGCCAAAATAACACGCATGCGAAACAAGCAATACGTAAAAGTTTCGTAGTTAAAAAAGAAAACTTTGAACAAAGTGAATTGGAGCAGTTGTCTAACCATTCACCTTTTATTCATCGTATATAATGATGAAAAATCACAAGGTTCACAATAAATAGGCAAACGTCGAACACGTTAGCGCTGTCCGCGTGCAAGCTGAGCTTAGGGTGAGGGTCGATGCGTATCGTCATCCATTCTCGACGCGCACACGCTTCAGTCAAGATCGAAAATTTAAAATTATAGGAGGTAGGCGTTTAAAATGGTGGACGACAGTATCCTTGCCTCGTCAAATAAAATTCATGAGAATTTCAATGGAAACTTTATGTAGTCATTATAAATCACTATGTATAAATACTATTACACTATATGTAGAATATACTTTACATGTATAATTTCTATACATGCGCTACCATTGCTTGATATAAAAAACAGTATAGTTAGAAATTTAACAGCTGTTAAATTAGTCGCAACGAACATCGTAGGTAATCGATAATAATGAAACACGGCACGAAGTAAACGTAACATTAAAACACGGCTAGCGGGCATCTATTCCCACACAAACTACAGAATTCCCGGTTCGTGTGTCTGAAAGGGATTTACGCGACTTTCGCGGCTTGTTTATGCCGTGTCGCAGTCGCGACCGAATCGTGCATTTATAAATCTCTCGAGCTCCGCTCGTAGTATTAACGGTGCAGCTCTGTACCTGCGCGCCGCGGTCACGACTCCGCTGCTCAGTTCGTTAAACGTAAATTCTATGAATGAGTAACTTACAATCGTAAAAAGCACTTAACGTATTGTACCAATAGAATCATTTATTTCTGTACTTCGGCTGGTTACTATAAAATGGTAGTTAATAGATTTAGGTTAACTCTAAAATTAAAAATTATTCATTGTGAATTTCGGAAACTTCATGTATAACTTACGTTTTTTATGATAAAATCAAAATACTGTGAATTTTGAAAAAAAAAATTGAATTGCAGTTCATTGTTATAGTTATGTATGTAACGTATGTAACGTATATAGTGTAAGATTAAAATTCGCGTTTACAAAAGGCGTTAAAAAGTTGTTGACCGAGATGTCCTTCGCGCAAATACCCCGCGAGCCCCGCACGCTATCGCCCGCGGCGGTTACTATGATGCGGGGTGCACCCCGCCCGCCCTCATACACACCCCCTAACTGTACGGGGGCTGGATGTGACACTAGATTTTTTTTTCTCTCCAAAGAAACAAGTAGACTGAGCAAGTGATCAGATTAAGACTTTTAAACACTGTCATTTTATAGGTTTCGTTTTCTCATTTTTCTTTGATCTGGTGACTTTTATTGTTTGATTTATATAAGGCGCAATCGAGATCAATGTTTCCACAAGCAGCGCTTGTTTTTCCGCTTATTTGACGACAATATACGAAATAGACCATAATAATATTTTACTAAGTTATATTTTTTACATTAGGTACTAGATCAAATTGACTAGACTGAAATATATAATTAAATTTATAAACTATTATACATATATTCTTAGTTTTGAAAATTAAAGTGAATTAATCTGCGTATATAACAAAGTCTAATTGGCATTATTTCTTCCTCAATATCTCAATCATTCACACACGAGGTGTTTACCAAAAGGCTTAACCATAGTACTTGTGATAATTACATACTGTTATTATATATTGAAATTTTCGGAGCCATCGATATGGTTGTTTGTGGACTACAGGAACGGACGCACCGCGCCCCATCGTCGCTCGTTTCGTGTAGGATTTTTAAAACAATTATCTTAGTTTACTTTTAAAATCTATTATCATTGAATTCGATACATTCTGTGTTTTGTGATTATTTATTTACAGTACATCAACCATAGTACCTATACACAAATGAATAATAATAGGACAATAAATATTGCAAATAACAGTGGGATTAAACATTATTATAGCATAATGTTTTGGCCTCTTCCAGTGGTGTGCGATATCCGAGTCCGACCCTCGCACGGCCCCAGCATTAGGTTACGAGGCCCCAGCGCGGCCGCGGCGCGCCGGGGCGGGGCGCGTTACATCCAATGTACAGTTATTGATCATTTGTTGCTTGCATGCTTGCTTGCTTGATTGATGGTTCGTAATTAACTCGCTACTACAATCACTCCATATGGCGTGTTCAATATTTTTTCGACCCATCAAAAGTTTATACAACACTTTTTTAAGATAAAATTGAAGATTATTACAATAGCTTTTGTCTAATAAACTTAAGAAATGTCGTTTATGAAATGTATTGTAAAATTTTTCAGTTCTGAGCGTGGCACGGCACGACGGCACAATTCTATTATTTTATTTATACATATATAGATATAATGTAAGAATCAATTAACTATGTTTTCTGTACTGTTGTTGATAACACAAAGCCTATTTTACTGTCGATAAATCCCAGTAAACGTTTTTAAACTTCGTATATTAATCAGCTTGCTTGGACTCAGCTGTTGAAGGAATTCTCCCGAGTCCAAACTTCGAAACTGAGGCGGCGACAACAGGCTTTAGCGTTTCTAAGCAATTTACCATTGAACTCTGATGTGGCTCCTATTCCTACAACTTTAAGGTCTACTATCAAATAAACTGTGTAACACAATGAAAATACAAAATGGGTCTTTAGGGTTGACAAGACAAATGTTCATAGATGATTTTAAAATTATGAAAAATCGTTTTTGTGACGCTTAATGTGTGGCTACGGAACACTAAAAGATTGTTTCTCGGCTAAGAGGTTAAATGTAAAAAGTTACAAATATATATAACTCTTATAAATGTTACGAATGTGACTGATCTCGCGATTAAAACGTAACTTTGATGTACCCAATATCTGAGGACCTGAAGAAGACAGCCGAACGCAATTTAATTATATTATATAATTAAATAGCGTTCATTCGCTAAATATTATATAAAAACTTATGTATAGAATAACTATAAATTTTTTAATACAATTGTGAATATTAAATTCAGAAACAATGCGACATTTTTCTCGATCAAAACTTAAAAAATACAAGTCCTGTTATCGCGAACCCTAGCAAGAAGCGAGTCGATAGCTCATTAATCAAGAGTGTCGTAATAAGCGGCGGAGCCCTAATTTGATTTCGGAGCCTAGTGGCAGTGCAACTGTGACCTTTACGCGCCCTCAGAGTTTGTCGCTTACTGGCTTACCCGACTCTGCGTGCCGAACGGGTGTCGTTTTTGTATTTTTAACAAAACTTGTTTCATATCAGTATACGAGTAAGCTATATAATAAAAACAGCGTCTAAACTCAAGTGATGATGTCTAAAAAAGTTTTATGATATTATAGATATTTGCTAGTTTTCTATTCACAAAAATCGATACCTACACAGGCAGACACAACACATCGAAAGCAAATAACGTGGCTTAGTGTAAATATATCCAGGTCGCATCGCAATAAGTGACTGTTTACGACCACTATTTCACTTGTAATTGCCGGCCACTTATGTGTCTTGTTACTCTCTTTGGCCGGTCGCTGCGAGTGGCGTCGGTGCGGATTGTATAAAGTTGTGCGATAAAACATTGATACCCTTAATTGATAATAATATTTTGTGGGACCTCATTAAACAGAACCGTCCATACGAATTGATCTCGGCAATTAATATTAATACTTGCAATAAGTCTGTTAAAGGTGACGTAGGTGAATTGCATAGCGTCCCATACAAGTATTTTATCTTGAACGTGTAACGAACCGTACATTATAATATACTGCGGAGAATTGAATATAATAAAGGTTGAATGTTATTCAATGTATTCGAAAGTCTTTCAACTGAACTTAGAGAGATAATGAAGGAAACGTTTATCATGAGAGTTGACCAGAATGTGAGTCAACGCTTACAACAGCGCAAGTGATAAATGTATCTGCCAGTTAATCACCTACTATTACGTTCCATTGCACTGATGGTACTAATAAAGGACCTGATCGCCTTGAAGCCGATGCAACAGTCAGACCTTTCAAATGGCACAAAGATACTACTCAGACGCCGTTTGTGCACCTCGTGTTTTTGTGAGCACTGACTCAGAGCTTGTGATTTAATATTGTCGTTGACTCCATAGATCAAGTGTGCAACTTTTCCATAATGACCTTCTTCATACTTGGCGGAACGAGTCAGAAAAGTTATGATTTTTAGTCCGCCGCATCAAACTCTCTATTGTGCCATTTCGGCCCCATAAAGTCCTTTACGTGTAATTTATCAAACACCTTTTGAGAGATCCCCGCTCACCACCTGCTCCAAAACCGGACACAATAAATAAGGGTAAAACGAAACCCGTTCTGACCCTACAGGATTTAGGGGAAAGTGTCTCGTGTCAAGAGCTGCATAAAAATATTAGAAGAGGATAATAATAATAATTGCCACAAAGGAAAATAGTGTTACTGTCATAAACTATACTTTAAACTGAGTGGGTGTTCAATTACGCACAGCTATATTTTATCAAATGTGTTAAGAAGGTCTTATTCCTTATACATGTTAATACTTGGAAGTGATACTTTCTCTTATGATATATGTATGACTATCCTATGTTATTATTAATTATACCACTAGTCGTAAATAACCCTTTCACGCCAAAGGTCCACTGGAGAAAATTCTTCACGAATAAACAGTACTTACTACTCTTGGTGTTGTGATAAATATAACTAGTTTAGTATTTTCCTAGCAGGAAGTTGCTCATGTTACATCGATAATATACTAAAATCTTTTAGTATTTAAAACGTTTCATATAAATCTGTAGGCTATTTTAGATTGAAAAATTCGAGAGGTGTCAGTTACAAATGCGTGTTGCTCTCGTGTGTCGATAAAATAACCTGAATCTTTTTGGAAATCGGAGAACGAATGGCATCCTCCCTCGCGTTTGATGATAGTTAAGCAACCAGAATTAGCTCGGGAGCTAATGAACTTGTTACCGCCATATATCAGCCAGCGAGCGGAGTATTATTTGATCGCACCAACACGAAAGGTTGGGTGATAAATAACGGCCGACAAAGACACGTCGGCGAGACGAATGTGTGCTGTAAGTTTCAAGCGCCTTCCTAGCGGCCCAGTATGCAGCATGCGAACCCCTGTACCTACCAGAACGCGATTCATAATTAAACTCTTTGATCATGTAATAAAACGTTTTTTTATAATAAGGAAGTAGAGGACGGGCATGCAGTCCACTTGATGGTAAGTGGCTACTGCCGCCCATGAACATCTGTAATAAATCCTAGGTAAGTCAATTACAGACGTACCTCTAGCCCTGAGGGCTAAGCTGGAATGCCTCGAAAACGTATGTCTCCCTTACCACATCCTTCAAACCAGAACACAGCAGCGCTTAACGCTGCTGTTATAAGGTAGAAATAGGTGTGGCGGTGGTGCCGCCGGAGTCGAACCACAGAGGGTTCTACCACCAAAGAATACACGCATTTTGTTTGTTTTATTGTTTATAATACTATATTTCGCAAGATTGTTGAGAAATTTAATTATCATCATCAGCCTTTTTAGCATTCCATTGCTTGACGCAGATCTCTAAAGGTGACGAAGGTTAAGGGTTAAGACCACAGTCTTCGACGTTGACCAACTGCTTGGTGGTGAAGTTTATTAAAATAACAAATAAGTCGCGATTATTATTTTTGCCATTTCTCAATAGCATTTGTAATGAGCGCAATGTGCATGTTTGCAATAGCAATAAGTAATTACCGAATAGCCCCCATCAGCGTTAAAGTGCAATCGGCCCTTGTAAAACGTTAGTGCACTGATAAATACCGCTATCGGTACCTATGTACGACGTACATTTTTCCGTAGGTATTGTTATTCTTCAACTGCGAGCAGCCCAATCAGCCCAATCAGCTCGCAGGACACGCCGCGCTCTACGGCCGAACACAGAATTTTAGAATAATCAATCCGGCAATTTGTGATCCGCGCGATGTATTGCTGCAGGCGTCCGTTGCGCTACATCACTGACGAGAGTCGAGTTAATTAGCTTCCATTTGTATCATTACCGGGTGTTTGGCGGTTTGTATTATCCTCGTCTTTTAATAGTTTGCTTACTCTATCTATTTATTACTACTTGCAGCTCTCAACTCTTAAATGATCACACATGCACATTAATGTCGACGTATTTTTATACGTCGTTTATATAGTCTTAAAATTGTTACAAATTTATTTTTCAATATTTAATGCATTAAAACAATGATAAATTAAAAAAAGATTCTAGTTGATTTTTACATGTATTATATAGTATAATTCACGAGAGGTATTTTTTATAACAATATCTGGAGGCCACCGTAGTAATAAAGGGTGGGAGATGCTAAGCTCACATGCATGCACGGAGCGCGCTACATTGATTGCACGCACAACGCGGGCCGAGACCGCCGCTCGAATCTTAAACAGTCTAAACAACGACTCCGCTGGCGGCTCTACCTTCCCATGGTAATTACATTGATCATGGTAATTGAAAGCAGTATACAGGATGTGTTCTGTATCATGGCCATACCGTAGACTGTATTCTTGGCACTGTTTCGTTCCGTTATACGTTGAGTTGTTCGTTTGTGTTTTTAATGCTTATTTATTTCCCGTACTTCGAATTTGGGTCATTTTTAAAATATACATTTAAAATGTATATTCATAATTATTGCTACTCCGTTGACTATTGTAAAATTGGATTAATATACATAGATTACCTTCGGGTTACTAGTGAAACATATTAATTCTGGCCTACTAAAAATTTTATGACATCCCCATGCCCGGACCTCAGGGCGCTAGGTGTGCAATGTTTCTAACCTCACACACCTGGCGTGCTATTCCTACATTAATCACTCTAGTCATACGTCAATAAAGCTGGGTATATTTCTGTTAGTCAATTTTGTAATCTCAAGTAAAATGAGACCATACGTACCATGGGTACCTACTTATATATAGACGTGTAATACCCAAATTAGGTAGGTACTGTCGCGGCAGCAGGTACCCGCAACATGTACATCCACATGACGCGCAGGCCGCGCGCGCACGCCGCGGGAATGTTAAACAGTTCGAGCGACGTCCCGCTATTGCCATGGTCCGTCGTCATCCACTGACGCCGCCCGATGGAAGACACAATGGACGTGTTGAGGCTTTAGCGTTTGGATTTTGAACTCCGCCGCACATTTGTATATTTTAAACCATGTATAGGGATTTTTATCTACATAGGTATATAATACATATATGTATCTACTTGAGGCACATATTTACTAGTAAATTATGTTTCACTATTTACTGTTTTGGAAAATTTCTTCAAGTGATAGTGTCTCGTGTGTATCATTGCGGCGATAAAAATTGTTACCATAAATGATGTAGGTGTACGGATTTTATGGTGTTTGTTTGTAAGTATTTATCTTATGTTCTTTCATTGATTATTACAGGTATGGGAGCTGACGGGAATCTTGAAGTACAGTAGGTATATAACACGATAAAAAGAATGAGAGACAAAAGTATGCGGCGAGAGATAGTTATCTTTGTTAATGTCTTGAACTTAACTTTATATGCGTTAAAGTACCGGTAAGTAGAACGATTGACGTTATTCAAAGTTTTTTTCATCATGATAAACAATTATTCATTGTGATATTCAAGTGATTTTATTTCTATGTTGACGTTGCACCTGTCTTAATTTCTTTTTAGTAGTTATGCAATTTTGTTTGACGCCGATATGTACTGTGCAGTTAAACTCTTCCAATTTTTCATCCATCTACCAGCCAATAAAAAGTGCTAAACCTATCTGAAGCGTCTTCACACGCCGTGTGTCACTGCGGGTATTTATTTAATTGATTTGATAACCATCGTGCCAGAATAAGAACCGCGTTTCAGACGAACCGAGATAAAACTTTTTCTGAATTAATTTACGCTCTTCAACGATTACTGAATTGTGTTTTGAAAAAAAAAATAGGGATTAGGTGTCCGTGCGTTGCATCGATGCATTGCGGCGAGGTCAATGGCAGCCAGGTATCGTATCGTCCCGTGGTTTTTGTGCGCCGGCCGCATTCCTACACCCGGCACCCTCGCTACCGAATCTAATGTTGTAGAAATGGCTGCTTGCCGTATTATATTGTTAATATTATCATTCTATTATCGCGCTTATTCCCTTGCGGGGTAAACATTGGTATCCAATACCAAATATTTCTAACCTAACAGACCATAGGTCTTCTATATTATTATCACTCTCTGTATAAAACAGCGGGGATTCAGTTTTCTAGCTGTATCATGCGTTTTTAAATGCGTAAGTTAAAATTGCTAGCCTAAACGGTTGATCATAGTTTATCATACCTAATAGTCTTGTAATCGTCGAAGGGGTAAGCAGATGAGATAATACACTCGCACGTTACAGCAGTTACGTTTACATCCCACAATGGAATAGGTGGTGAGCCTGTTGCCATGCATCGGGCAAATATTCAGACGTCAGTAGTAGAAAATACAAGTAAGAAAAATCCAATAGTGCCCAACCTGGGGTTCAAACCCAGGAACTCTCGATCGGCAGTCACATAGAGTTGCGAATTCAACGGTCGCACGGTCGCGTAACAGCTAGTCGCAGTCCCTCAAGTTGCGTCACAGCCGCCGAGAGCCGAGACCGGAAAGAGGTCAGGCAACGCCGCGGCGCGCGCGCCCGGCCGGCCGCGGCCGACGGTCCCGCCGGCGGCGGACGGAAATACTGCCCGGCGCTCATGGACGATTCACCGCGAATGAGCAATCGACGTGCCGGTTCCGTGTTGTGTACGTGTGCGAAGTTTAGCTATACTTCGCTTGTGGATTTTAGATGATTGACGTGCTGAATCTAGAGTCTTCAGATCCGGCGCGTATGCGTGAACAAATCGATGGATACCTGTAGATAAAGGATGCTATTGAAGATTTTTGGACATCCGTTGGTCTCTGCCCACGGAAGGATACTGTCGTGCATGACTGTAATTTTCAAACGATTATTTTGTTGTCTTCGTATCTTTTTTGATTTCGATTTTCATTCTAATATAATGTGAATAGTCTTGAAAAATTGAAGCAAGACTTACTCAGACATATTGATACACCTGCACCGCTTCCTGTATATTGGTATAGAAATTTGGTTAATCATATTCACGAAGATTCGTACAAAGCAGAAGTATGTCGCGTCTCAGAATGGCCCATAGCAGATGCTGTTACCGTGAACTGTGAATATTTCACATCGAGTAAATCATCTCGACCCCATGCCGAGACACGGGATGTCGTAACAGGCGACTGAGCCGGGCGCTGGCAAATCGGCCCCTAATGACAGATCGCAATGGCACAACTAAATATCCTGGCCGCCTGTAACCAGCGTAGGTGGTTCGAGAGGCTGTGCCCTGCGATCCTAACCCTCACGCTCAGCGTGGCGATTATGAGCATAACCCTTACAGGGAAGCCTATGTCGAGCAGTGGACTACAATAGGCTGATAATGACGACGATGATAGTATTGATATTTATTATTACGTCTATTTAATACGATAAAACATTATAAATGCATATCTATACCTATCAAAATTATCATCTATCGTTTTTCAACTTACTTGGCTCACGTGGAGTTCAATTATTGTCTCTAAATTCTCACAAAGACACAAAGATGATGTTTCAATGCAAGTAATAAAGTCTTTATAAATAATGTTCATAAAGTCCGAGTTAAACTCCACTCCGTAGAGCAGGAATCATTATACGCAGCTACCTATGCGGTGGATCCATACGATTTATACGTACAGACGTCCATAAAATTGAGTATGAAAAATTGCAATCGTTGGGCGATCAAAATAAAATGTCACATATGCCAGCGGCTTACGATAAGCCCAAAAGCCGATCAGAGCGCGACTCGCTCGTCTTTCCATATTAAATTCGTCCAGTAGCTGTTGGGAAATTATTCATACACCCTCTATAGGCAGAAGTCGAAGTCGTGTGGGGGGGGGGGGATTTAATAATATCCAAATCCCACAAATATTCTATACGAGTATAAACTTTCATTCCGCTAACATAAAATGATAAAATTTGACACTTCAGTAGTAGGTGTTGTTGGCTAGGTGTGATTAATTCAAAAGAGCTTAAAGATTAAATTGTTTGTCCAAAAATATCTAATACAGCAAGGTAATAGGTAATTACAGAAGCGAATGGATTATATTATGGTGATGTTCAACCCTGTTGTATATGTTATAATGAAATCTTGGAGCGTTAAAGCGCTCTCGTATCCACAGCACGCCGAGAGGGATTGCAAACGATCTTACGCGTTTCGTTTTTGTACTACAGATGGCCGTGGACAAACCACATATCGCATCCGTTACTATGCTTTAAAATCAGTACATTACGGAT
>DWEI01004153.1:0-11965 GCA_018245875.1 Mysoria ambigua | reverse complement strand
CAGACTCCGAACCACTACTAGAAAATCTAAATTAGAAAATTTTGTAGTGTTCGACCCGGGAATCGAACCCGGGACCTTTCGATCGGCAGTCGCATCTGTAACCAACACGACCAACGTATTATACATATAACTATTATACATATAATTATTAAAGACATACTTTTGTGGTGTCCGTAATAAATATTGACTGCCTCGTTGGTCGTGGTGGTTGCAAGTGCCGATCGGAAGGTCCCGGGTTCAATTCCCGTGTCGAACACTACAAAATTTTATAATTTACATTTTATAGTAGTGGGTAGTTTCTAGAGTCTGGATATGTGCCCGATACATGGCAATAGGCTTGCCACCTATTCCATAGTGGGACGTAAACGTAACCGGTGAAACGTGGGAGCGTTCTGCATTCCTCTGCCTACCCCTTCGGGGATGACATGCGTGAAGTTACATATCTATAATAAATACAGGACTTCTAAATACATGCTGGTGTTTATGAAAAGTCAGATAAATTATCATTATTATTAATGTTTTATATACACCTTGCCTCTATCCTAACTCTTATAGAATGGTCCAGAAGAAACATCTGAATAGCGCTAAGACCATTTCTATTCTTATATTCATACTTCGTTGTCTTATCTATTTCCTTCATCATTTGCAATTAAGTATATTATTATGAAATCAAATACTGGAGAATTCGAAAATCTTTAAAATCATATTATGTATGAAAAAAAAATATTAAGTTAGACTGAGCATATCAGGTGCTTAAGATATTTAGCACTCTGTGCAGTCAGCTCAACCCGTAAGAGACTTCGCGTAATGAATAACAATAATAAAGATACTGCTAGATTGTATCGAGATATATACAAACGTATATACACATGGCTATTATGTACATTTGTAACTATTCTCACTAGAACATCTAACAAAAACGCCATAACACAGCGTCAGCTAGGTCAACAGACGGCATTCAAAAGTCCACTTTAAATAATTCAATGTCCTTGATCGTAATAGTGAACGGCTCCGCTGGCGCCCGCACGCGCGACGTCCAGTCGCGCGGTGACGAAATGTATTAGGATTGTGCCATTGGTTCTACACTTAAGTCTTTATAGTATCGAACGTTTCGTGAGTGTGCGCGTACAAAATTAAATTATGCACCGAATTCACTCACGTACGTTTTATGGTATATCGCCGCCTAGTGTGGAGTTTAATTAATCAGCGTCTCCGAATTGCGGGGAATTCCCGGAAATGGGGAATTTCAGTTTGTTTCGTGGTCAGTGTGGGGACTGGTTTTGTGAGTGGAATGTGGGGAATTTTAAATACATTAAGGAATCGATAAATTATAGAACATTTTATTTCAGCTTCTAACTTAACGAGTACTGTTTTGTCATACTATAATTCGTTGAGCAAATAAATATTTCAACGTTGCCTTAGTAACCTAAAAAAAAACTCGACAAAATAGTTTTTAACTGTATTTTATACAAAATTATTTATTTTTTGCATAGCTTACCTAGTATTCTAGGTTCAAATTTAAGGGTATAGCAAGAACCTTATGGAAAATAAAAAAAAACAGTTTTATTTTTTCTGCCTGAATTCGGGGTAATTCGCCTTGCATTTTGGAGAATTAAGACGACAGGCATTATCAACGCTGAAAGTAATATGAAACCTGATGCAAGACCCGTGTAAGGGTCCGACGTCAGTAATCATAGATGTACGAGGCACAAATGTTCGCGGCAGCACGGTTCTGCTTCAAGCGGTTTCCGCTTCGAGCACATCGCCGCTCGCCGTCGGCATGGTAGGAAATGAAGTAAACGACTCTAGTGCCGAGCGCCCTGCGTCGCGCCGTTCAACATTGTTCTGTATGATAACGAACACACTGTACGGCAGCGAGCGTATCGATTTCGACAATGGTTGCTCGTGATTTATTTCCTGTAGCCCTCTGACGGGTGCCTTTGCTTGCGTTTCGGAGAAATTTGGCATCACATTTGATAAAACGAAGCCTTGACCTGTGTAAGGATAACCATAATCGTCCGTATGAATAATACCCTATACAATGCCATACCATTGACATTCACATTTACATTGGCAAAAAAAGAATATTTTAATATCATTTATTGTAATATTCGAGTAGCTCACTATTGTGCTACGAAAATTAATCTGTTATCGTTAAAAAATTACAGTAGCCATTAGTAAGTTATCAAGAAAAAAATATTGATTCAGCCAACTGGTTTAAACTAAATTTTGAAGCAATTGTCTATGTTGGTTCACTGAAACTGGTTTCTGGCTCTGGGACAAATTATCGCTTCAAATAGACCACATTAGAGTAGCGTCAATTAAGGCATTTTTAACGTATTTACATGTTATCAGTCGAGTTTTAGTAATACAGTCGTATTTTATAATGTATACAAGCTGCAGTAATCGCCTCGGCAACGGCGAGGAATGCGTTTCCCGCCATCTGATTCCACCTACAGATGCGTACACATTAATTTAGATATACGTTATGAGCGTATAACATATTTTTATACATAAAATAAATCTAAAATTGGGATAAGATTATACAAATACTTACTTTTGTAATAAATATCTCGCTGTTACGTCATAGAGAGGTGTCAAGTTAACTTCTGCGAGTTGCCTATAGCTCACTGTGCGTTGGAACAATATGATATGATACTGACGTTGGATTTGAATTGCGAAACGTGATCCGAGAAATCGATCCGGCGTCTCATTGTCACGGGAATGAAATGAAAAATCTAGACATGAGTATATTGCTACTTCGGGGTGCGCGCATGAAGTGAATGATGAATATGGAAAAAACATGATAGGTTTGCTGAGGATAACTATACGTGGCTCTCGGTGCCCTCTTCCTAGCCCTTAAGAGAGAGTAACGTGTAATTTCGGGCATTGCTGGTTTTTTTTTATTTAGATTTTGTAGTAGGTAGCTACATTTGTGCCGAGTGTATGGTAATAGGCTCACCGCCTATTTCATAAAGGGACATAAATGTAACTAGTGAAACGTGGGAGAGTACGACACGCCTCTGCCTACCTCTTCGAGGATTAATGTTAAATAAGTCAGTAAATATGTTTTCCTCGTCACGTGCAGGTGTCATCGCTGGACAGCAGCATACAGAACCTGTCAGAAATGACGCAGCCCGTCACCGCCAAGGCCACGGAGAAGGAGTCCAGTGTTCCGGCTGATCAGAAAATTAATTCCGAATCGAGTAACGACACTACTAAAAATCTAGGTAAGTTGTACAGTTATAAAGCTACTCGTATCAATGTTCTTAATGGGAAAGAAGAAATCTTAATGGTAGAAGAATCACGTCGCGTCTGTTAGCGTAGAGTTATTTGGTATCCGGTGCACTCTGCCTGCTTCGTTAGACACCTGGCGTGATGATTTAATAATAGCCCAAGTAATATTCCTAAAAAACTCTTCTTTAACCAAGTAGTTCAAGCAAGTACATAGTTAAAACATTAAGTGCCTTTGACTTTCATATACCTTTGTAAATACACGTAGCGCTTGTACAAGTTGTAATGGCGCACGATTGAAATCAGCGGTACGTAACGTATATTAATTAGCTCTTTTAATCATGACCTCTGACCTTTGATTATTGATCTCTCATTGCCAAGTTCAAGAATATGGCGAGAAATGTATAAAATGTTTTCAACTGCGTCTATATTTGTTTAGAAATTATGCGTAATAGGCGGAAGATAAAAATTTCTCCTATAAGACCTGGTGTTGTTTGATTCGAAATGCTTAAAAGACATTTAATATTTTTTAGATAACAGTGACTCGTTAGAAATGACCAAAGACGCACTGAACGATAACATGATGGAAGTGGAATCCGGGGTGGAAGCCTTAGAAGACACGATCGATTCGTTTGGGGACATGAGCCAAGTTAATACAGACACGCAAAACAAAAATCCCGTAGACGCAGCCTTTCCCAAGCCAACTTCTATCTCACTGCCCACGAATCTGGGCTTACCGCCGAGCAAGAACAACCTCCGCAGTTCCGAAATGCCCAACAAAGAGAAGTCGTATTTCCTCAACTTCTTCATGTATTTCCTCACGTTCCTGCTTGTCGTGAACTACCTGCTCTTCCCCAACTATAACGCGTGGAACGGCTTCCTGCTGGGCGTCTGGTTCTTCTGTTTCGCGAGCAACCTGAAACAGTGGCTGCTGGACAACTACTTCGGCGACTGGGAGCCGAGCAGGGGTTTCTTTCAGCTGAAGAAATCCACCACGATACCCATGACGTATACGATACCGTCTGTAAAAGAACACACACCGCTGAAAAAATACGAGGTATGGTATGGATTTTTTATAGTTCATGTTTGAAATTCACTTTTAGTTTTTGATGGAGACCTTATCAGGTTTTATATTAATTGTTTCGTAAGAATCTGTGTAGGTGATTAAACCTTATAGCGGTGTCACAAAAAATGTAGTACGATATTTTGGGATAACAGTTTTGGAAATGTACATAAGTCTTTTAATTAAGTCATGTGAGTAAATTATCTTTGTATATAGAGCAATATCTTGGGACACGGCTAGACACGGCTATTTGATCGCATGGCATACAGAGCTTGGCCATGGAAACCAGACTGCCGACAGACTACATACATCATCGTGAGACTCAGTCCATTGCTGGATATAGGTCGGCCCATAGAATGGTTTTTGTCTGTAATCTTCATACAGGCTTGGGATCATAGAAGTTCCTCTCAACGTCCACGCTATGCCCGTCGCTGGCCAGACACGAAATATACTTATTTTGTTATTGACAATTTTATTCTTTTCATAGGGCTGGATCAATCATTATAGGTTCCCGGAGTACGATCCCAGCACGTACCACGTCAACAAAACGACCACGGCGTTCGTACAACTGGAAGGTGAGCACCTCGCTGCTCGGCGGTCCGGCTCCGGCGTGGTCTGGACTCATGCGGCGTTCGTTAATGACGGCCAATTGATACAGTCGACGTGTGCACTGGTCCGGTGGCTGGGTTTCGTTTAAACAACGAACAAAGACGCACTCGTACGAGTCGTTATCTCGCATTATATTTTTCACGGTTAAATTGTTGTGTGTTATAAGTAGAGCTGTTATGTAACAATATTGCTAGTGAATAATTTATTCGCTATACACAGCGGTTATTTTTAGATGTGTATTAGCATTTTTATTCATTTTTAGATTTTCATTTAAACACAGTATCAAACGAACGTGTTGCTCATAACGATTTATTTATATTTTGTCCTCTTGTCAAACGAGTGGTATGTGCGACCGCGCAGGGTGCGAGCTGCGCCTGTCGTACTCGCGCGCGAAGGTGGCCAAGCGCGCGCGCTGGGACGAGCGCATCGAGCGCGCGCCCTTCCACCAGCACCGGCTCTACAGCCTGCGCGGCGCGCGCGTCGTGCTGCTGCCCAAGGGGCTCGTGCGCCGCCGGTGAGTGCGCTACACGAGCGCTTTCGTCAGTACACAATAAATGCTCTTGTATAAATAATTTCATTTGTTATCGCTGTAATAAGTTGCGATTTTGTATCGAACACGACATCGTTGATCACATGAATATATTCATGATAGCTGTGTGTTTATGCACAAATCCACGCTACACATTGACAGCATGAATATTCAGGGCGCGCTCGTTAGCGGCGCGCTCGAGAGAGCCGCTTATTGGTCGGTGCCCGTTGATCTAGCAACTGATGGAGCTTGTCAGCTTATGTACGGCATCGAGGACCGCGCGTCTGCCGGTATAGCGGCTCTAGCGCGACCGGCGCGGCGTCTGAACGCGCGGGGGAGACCGGGGTTCAACTCCTGTTATGGACTTTTTAATTTTGCATACTTGAACACACAGTTTTTCAATATGAAGTATTACTCGCTCTCGCGATATAGGAGAACGTCACGAGGAAACATACCTTTGAATTCCTTATAAAATGACGAGGGGCGCGTGAAGGATGTCAACTTGCAAGGCACGTGTTATGTACAAATCGCACCAAGACCAATTGAATAGGTCGCCTATCGGTGCTTACTGTTTAACCTGAGATCAGTAATGAATGTTGTTATCGTTGCCTCTGTTAACAATGGGACACGGTTGATACCCAACCTCCCCCGTCCCCCGGCGCCTCCGGCTTCCCTCGCTCAGTGTGATGCGGGATTTCAAGTGAACTCGCTACTGGTGCCACTGTTCGCATTGTTAATGCGATAATTGCTGGTGAGAGCCCTCGTGTAGGTAGCTTGGACACTCGACAGGGATGTGATAATCGTCCGCATGAAAGCATTCAGCACGAACGACGTCGGCTCATATATTCCGTAAGCCATTTTAGTAGGTGCAATATTTTTATTTAGCGCCAGTATCGTGTACAGAACATTTTTGGTATAATTAATACTTACGTAACGATTAGGGTGAATTTTTAGGGACTGCGGCGGTCGTAGATTTGAATCCCGGTTCGGGTACTACCAAATTCTTCTAGCTTAGATTTTGTAGTTAATATTTATAATAGCCCGGATACGACATATCACACACATCGTGCCGGGTGTATGGCAATAGGCTCTTTGCCTAGTCCAAGCTGGGACGTGAACATGACTGATGCAACGTCGGAGTGTACTGCACTCCTCTGCCTACCTCTTCGGGGATAATAGGCGGGAAAAACTTTTAATGTACTTCTGTTACTAGAATTTAAAAAAGCGGCAAAAAAAATGGCTGTCAATTGAGTTATTCCGACTATGACTCATTGTAATAATGATCGCGTGCTGTGTGAAAATGTATCAATTTATTTTCGTATATCGTCGTTCTGTTCAAAAACAGATTATACAATTATTTATTTTATATAAATAATACAGTATGAATTATATCCGCGAGATAAGTAGGCATTGGCAAGTTTTTTTGTTTTGTACCTATTATACATGCCTCTAACAGATTTCTATTACCAGTGGAAAGTCCTAGGTTATTTGTATCATGCTGATTTTAAAACCTTTGTTTAGTTGAAAAGTAAATAATTAAATTTCTAAGCATTGTTTACTTAACAAAATAATTTTAATTAAACAGCAAATACATGCTGTCTAGATGCCTAATTGTCATTTTTATTCGTTAATAAGGAAATAATACATAGTTCGAATATTGAACACTTTATATTTGTCACGACGGTTGACACATCAAATACCAGATGAATATTATATTAACATAAATAAGAGGCAACATGGAATCACTAGATGATCGAACAAGTATTACATAAAGAATTGAAAATGTTCTACATTTAAACTGTTGATTGGCTCAAACGTCGCAAACGGGATTTTTTTTATATATATTTTTTGTCGATGTTCCATTCGACGTATTCGCGGCATTCTAAATTTAAAATAGCTACGGTTAATTAATTTTAGATGTTGAACGGTAAATTTCATAGCGTCAATTCAATTGTGTACAGTAAGATGTCGTGAGAATGCGGCACGGCTTATGATTTTGGCCAACGTTTGCGCAGGTGGCCCAGACACACCATCATCAACATACACTACGTACTTGTGTTATATACTTATAGTGTGTACTAATCTGGACGAAACTGGATCACGTTATAATTGTTATCTTACCATGACTCACTTAATCCGTTACATTGTAGGCAAAGGACACGAGTGCTAAATATATCTATACCCATAGACCTAACCTGCCTCTTCTACTTTCAGCATTTGACACATAATATTATTAATAGATTAAATACTATCGAGAGCTATATTTTATAATAACTGTCATGTATAATCTATACTCTGTACACATAAATTGCAGTGTCTGTTTGTAATATTAAGTAACCGCTTTTTACTAAATGCGTAGGTATGTATACACAGGTACCTATACCAAAATAACATTTTTTACCATTTTTATCTATCTATTTGTCAGTTTGTTCCGCTTTATCTGCAACTACTGCGCTGATTTTAACGGAACTTTCACTGGCAGTCACAAATAGTTTTTTTTCGGCCCCGTTATTGTTTCACTTTGGAACATGAATCTCCTCTCAGAATAAGAGTATTAAAGCGGTAGTTCAACCGCGCTGGCCAAGTGCGGGTTAGCAGACTTCACTGGTGTTATAAATGAGTTGCGTTTTTTTTTAAATCTATTGTAACATGTTAACTTGTTAACACTACTTAAAACTGCTGGTTGGTCCTGTTGGTTGCAGGCGCGACCGCCGATCTACGGCTCCTAGGTTGCAATCTCTAGTAGCACACGAAAGTGTGGCAATGGCCTCGCCACCGACTCCACAGTGGAACGTAAACGTGCCTGGCAAAACGTGGGAGTGCACCACACTCCCCCGCCTACCTCTTCGGGGATAACGGGCGCGGTGTTACGTAAGCAGCACGTTTTAAATGGCCGCAACGATACTGAGCCGATACTGGCATGCGCCAGCGCCGAGAGCTACTCCTTATGATAGTCTATACATCGCTAATTGGTCAGCCACCTGTTCGGAAGTTGCAGCAAGGACGCAGGTCGTTGACCGAATGCAAGCCTGAACGTCTGTACGTAATTTGTAGATAAGGAAATAGGTGTTTTTTTTTCAAATATGTTGTAGCAATCTTATCATTGAATGTTTTGATGTGAGTTTTAATTTTTGCTATGAGCTGGCGTGATACCTTCTTACGGGGGTAGGCACAGAGTACTAAGTACACCATATATACGCTTTACTTAGTTCACTAAAAAGTATTGTAAACTAAAGTATTAAGTTTCATTTATTAAAGTAGTATTTTGTCACGAGTCGCGGAAGGACCGCGGTTTGGTTCAAAATTAATTTGAGGAACTCGAAAAAAACATACGGAGTTAGGCCGGCACATAATTAAATAAATAATTTATCTAATATATACATAATCTATACTAAATATTTATTTATCAGGCTATTACAGTCCTGTCGCACCAGCAACCAACACGACCAACGAGGCAGTAAAAAATACATCAATTGCTTGATATTGTCTATGATGTTGACTACCTCGTTGGTCGTGTTGTTTGCAGGTATACCTGCTGATCGGGAGATCCCAAGTTCGATTCCCGGGTCGAACACTACAAAATTTTCTAATTTAAAATTTCTAGTAGTGGTTCGGAGTCTGGATAAGCGCCCGATGCATGGCAATAGGCTCACCACCTATTACATAGTGGGACGTAAACGTCACTGGGTTTCACTGTCACCGGTCACACGTTTGTGTGAGTGTTCTACATTCCTCTGTCTACCTCTTCAAGAATTAAAGCTATGATGTTACGTAAATCTTATTCCAAATTCAAATCTTAGTACATCCCTAAGGACGTTAGCCCTATACGTCTCCGACCATTGTCCAGATGTGAGACGCGCGCCGCTCAACCGACATGTCCAGTAAGGCCGGCTGTTCACGCGGCCCTCCGACGCGAAGCTTCCACTAGGCTTATCGTCGCCGCGTTCAACCTATGTTTGTCATGCGCTCACTACGTCTAGACCCCGTACACCTATGCCCCGGACATGGTCGATGGTAATTCTACGGCAGATGAATATGATATTGGTCTTGACATTTAAGGTGCTTGCTCTATGTCTGTAGGGAGCGTTAAAGTATTATGTAACGCAATTTATACTTTCTTGAGCCTCCCGCCCCTCCATGTAACGCGGCGTAACCATCTTCTGTGCCCTCTAGGTAACACTCAAATGATCATTTTTACCTTATGTTTAAGTTTTAAGCCACTAATAAGTTGAGTAAAGTACCGGGTAGTTCCTAAAATACCTTTGTTTGCGGAAATAGTAAATGAACAAGAGATTTCTATGTCGCAATGAAACGCAACGTAACGTTTTACAAGACCTATCCAAACAAACAAACATACCTACATACATATACTTGTGAATATTTACATATATAACTAATGTTACACTCAAACACAGAACGCATCACAAAAATCATTGCTTCGAGCGGAAACCAAACATACAACAGCAAGGCCGGCGAGGTCGTTAACCACTATACTAATAGACCAATCACTGTTACATTATTATTACATTTAGATACATTTCAATTCACGCAGACAATGGAGCAAGAAATACCCTATTTGCGTCATCCTGAATGAAAACGAGAAGATTCAGGTGTTGGAGAAGGAGAACGCAGCGGCGGCGGATAGGAAGGTGGCGGAGTCGCCGGACAAGAAGGGCAAGGAGCGGCAACACGAAGTGGAGACGGCCGAAGCCAACACCAGTCCGGAGAAGAAGAGAAAGTTCGTGTGGCGGCGGAGAGAGAAAAGGTGAGTCACTGTTTTGATTTGCGATTGAAAATATATTGATTGATTTGATATCACGTAAATAATTGAAATTTATAAAAATCTATTTATAATAATTTGAAAAAAAGTTATTTTATCAATAAACTCCGTGACATCCTCGATGTAAAACAACTATAAAAAATTTAAATTAATCTGCATCTTGTCTATGACTTGTAATAGTTATTTGAAAAAAGAAACAATCCAATTTTAACCAAATTAATTATGAATGAGGAGGAGGCCCGGCAGGTCTGTAAGGATAAAGATATTTGGCACTCCGTGCTCTCTGCCTACCCCGTAAGGGACTCGGCGTGAAGATATGTATTAATAATGGCAACTTTTATAATTAAAATGGCTACACCGTAATAAACACGACGTGACGGCTACCTTTTGTCTATTATACTATCACCCACATGCTGCTTACGGGGGGAACAGTGAACATAAATAACAACTAGTTTTTATTAATATCTATAATATGATATAATATAGAGGCGAAATATCACTCAGTGCGTACGTCGCATTGTGATACTACACTGTTCAATTCCTCAGGAATTTATTTTTGTAATGAGGGTGATCATATGTGTGTGATGGCAATGATACTCATATGCTTTAATTGTAACAATATCGTCTCCATTATCATTGTACATTTATCATGCATGTCTTGTAGCCACTATACTAATTTATTAAGAAGATGCAAATATGATCTATTACCTGAAGATGCGTGAATTTCGCTTGGCATTTAACATATATTCGGGCAGGTATATGGCAACACTGTGCAGAGAGTGTCAACAGGTTGCCGGGTAAGCAAGACGGACTTAACACATAGTGCAATTCGTCATCGAGGAAAAGTACAACGTATGTTAAATCAAGCCTTATTCAAAGTACTTGATTTTTTGTATATATTGCTTATGCTTTCAATATTTCTTTCAGTATATCGCATAGCGAGGGCGAAACAGGACGAGAGGGACTTCGGCATCGGATAGTTAGGAAAATGCACAGAGGTGAGTTTGTTGCCAGATGTTTGCATCACACGCTCGGCTTACCGGAGATACTACAATAAAATAAAATAATATATTCCATCGCTAGAACTATATTTCTCTTCTCCTACTATCTTATTGCAAATGTCCTAAGAGTGAACGAGACGATATATACAGTACCATAAACTTCTTTATGGAGTATTTATATATTATGCTGTGCGTTATGTAAATATAATTTACAAGACTATGAAATATTTGTTCAATACGTATAACCCGTGCGCGACAACTGGACACTTGCATGTGACGTCAAATAAACGCACTTGCAGGTTGAAATAAAACCTACCACATACTCAAATTTTTCACATGTGGACCGCATTAGTCGGTGTTCAGCTAGAATGATGTGTGATTCAAGATCAACCCTTTATCGTTCCACTGCTGGAACACGGGTCTTCTCTCAGAATGAGAAGGTTAAGCCCGTAATCTGCCACGCTGGCCTAGTGCGGGTTGGCAGACTTCACACACCTTAGAGAACATTTTTTTTGAGAATTCAAGATGTGCAGGTTTCCTCACGATGTTTTTTTTCACCGTTATAGCAAGTGACATTTTAACTTAAAACGCACATTGTTAAGAGGTACGCGCCATGGATTTGTACTCCGGTCTCCGGGAGCGAGAGTCGAATTTCAAACCACTAAGCTCTCACTGCTTGACGTCCGGTAACTGAACTCAAATTGCATTTAGCGTGCAGTACTAATCCGCTATATGTGTAGCTCTACTCG
>DWEI01004152.1:0-11966 GCA_018245875.1 Mysoria ambigua | reverse complement strand
CCGGTGAATCGTGGGAATGTTCTGCATTCCTCTGCCTACCCCTTCGGGGATTACAGGCGTGAAGTTACGTTTAAATACATTAGCACCTGATTTAAGAATTTCATAATTAAAACAGTTGGGATATATAATACAGAGCTGGTGTTTGTATACCGACTGCGTAGTCTCAACCCGTACACCAACGGAAATAACAAGTTGTAGTCGACTAAAATTAGATATGTTTAAAATAAAAAAAAATGGCGTCAGGTTAATATAATTCACTACAAGAATAATAGCTCGAATATTCTAAAACTATCACGTGCCCGGCGGTTATTATTCGTGTCGTGTATTATTATAACGTTACGTTTTTTATTTAATCACTATAACGTCACTACCCTAAAAATACCGAGGAGCTGAGAAATATTGAACGGATTTTGATTTAAAATATACAAGGGATTGCATTATTTACTATACCCACTACAACTTTTGAATTCCAAGTGCTCTCCAACTAGCCTTTTAATCTTTCATTTTAATTAAAAGTCCTTGCATATTTCTCCCGAAGTCCACTTCTTAGTTTTCTTTTTGATGAAACTTCAGAGAAATAACCTTAAGCAATGTTGTGTTCAAAAAGTTAAGTGCAATCGAGATGACTGAGCTCAACCCGTTGGACACGTAACATCACGCCTGTGATTCGCGAAACGGTAAGCAGGGGAGGGTGGGCAGTACACTTCCACGTTACAAATATGTTCACCAGTTACAATTATGTTCCATTGTGGAATAGTTAACCACCAATTTTATGTTAAAGCAGGCGTGTGAAGATTACTAACCCGCACTTATCTAGTGTAACACGCCAAGTTCCTCTCGGGGAAGGCACCGAGTTCATCTATTCTTACAGATATTTATAAAACGTTACGCTGCATATAAAAACAACAATTCCCAAACGTCACACATTAACTCACTTAACCCACATAATATGACTTCTTATTTTCCTCACGATTCCTTTCAACGCACTATATTAAACATAACATACGGGGCAGTAACAGTAAATTTGCGTCGTAAATATTAACGTCATGGTGGCCGTGACGCGCTGTCCGCGCGGAACTAACGCAGCGCCGACCGACCACTTTAGTCAACTCGTTGGCGATACGCGCTCAATTAACGACGTACGACCGCTCATGCGGGATAATCGGCGGGGGTTCAACGGGGTTTTCGGTGTATTCAATGTGGGAGGTCAGTTAAAATTTCAGTTTAGTATTGTATCAGTATTGTATTGTCATTAGTGTATTGGTTACGAAACTAATGATCCGAAGTGGTGGATTCGACTCTCAGCTAGGTCATACACACAGTGTATGTGACTGTTTATAATGAGTTTGAGTGTACTAACATAGGCAATTTTTTTATAATTATAATGGGTTGTACATAATAAATAATTATATAAATACCTAAATAGCGGTGATCAATACGTTTGCCCCTCCGTGTGTTTTAGAGCCGAAACGTCCATGCTGAATTTACGCAATGCCCCTACATTTACCCCCAACCCATTTGTCCCCCCAAACCCCCTAACACACGCGTTACGCGTGCTCTATTAGCTGCGACTGATCACGAGTCATTATCTCGATGTTGGGTACAGACTTTTCAGTTTCACGGGAGGATATTTTAATATTTGCGTAATTTAAAGCTACGGGAATAATTTATCATAATTTTGCAAAATACAATCGTTGATGTAATAAGTTTGATGATTTTTTTTCCGTAAACTAACAATTTATAATATTAATGAATCGTTTAAAAATATTAAATCAGATTATTATTAAAAATCCTATAAATTGAATTGCAAATGAAAAATTGTAATAACTTTATTCACAAAAAAACCGACTTTCGCTACCGGTGTCAAAATTGAGGAAATTTGCAGGTGGGCAATACGAAGAAATTTCTTTTGTAATATAATTACTTGTAAATACGAAGGACTAAAATGAAAAAAATTGTTAAAATAGATCAAAGTTAATACCATTACCACGAAATAAAAAATCAATACTACGAACTTCTTAAACAAATGTTATTCGGCCTTACAATATTTAACAATACGAACGCTCAAACAATTATTGTAACACACAGCTAAAACTGGCAACACATGCCGACAGATTTGTATCTAAAGAAAAATATTAGAACATCCATCTCATCTCCTCGCATCTCCTCGCGTAATGAGAGGGTTAAGGCTGTAGTGTTTTATTATTTAAGCTTTTTAATACTTATATAACACGTTGAACTAGGAGCTTACTTAGTGCGTAATGATATTTCCTTCTAGTCAATCCTGTCTGACGGACACGAGACCGCCGGCCTAGCGCTCACAGACACGCCCCAGACAATATTATAGAGAATTCTAAAATATACAGGCTTCTGCGGAGTGTTTTACTTCACTGTTCCAGCGAGTGATTATCATCTTCTCCGATACGATTTTCACCTATAATTCAAAGCATAGGCGACAAACAAACACACACAGTTACTTATAATGCACACAAACATACTTGTCGTTTTATATGATATGAATATCTATATGTTAGAACCGAAATAGTGACATATCTGTAGACATTTCATATAGTCGGTTAAACATGATATTCATATTTTGTAGTCCACAGTACTGAATTTCACAAAAGTCGAGTTCGATTCTCACAGTACAACCTATTTTAAGTACTGCGTGTATAAACATAATTCTGGTATCTTACTGATTGTTTACATTCAAATATCACGATATAATTTCATTGCTATTTTTTTAATATCGTTGCGTTTGACCGGCTGAGTTTTCGTTAGCTACGAACAGTCATAAGTTATACGATATCGCCTTATCACGGGCGACATCAAAACTAATATATGTATATAATACGGTGTAAACTGTAATTAAGGGTTTTATTTGTTCACAACGCACAAAGAAAAATTTCGGGGCAAACATTGTGGAGCTAATTTCGTTACTTCAATATTTAGAGTACAAGAAAATTCACATCATACATTTGTTTTGTTTATTGCACTGATGCGAAAATAATTTAGGATCTAACAATTAAATGTATGTGTAAACTTTTTTACATAATAATAAAAAAAATTTCTATGTATCATTCCCGCACGTCAGTGACAATTGTGTCTTGTAAGTAATAATAAAAAAATAATGCATTTATACAGAAGAAACGCGGCACGTCTGTAAGTATACACATATTTGGCACTTGGCGCTCTCTGTTTACCCCGTATAGGATCTGACGTAAAGATATGTATGTATTTATATTGCGAGTTCCTAGTTATTTAGCTGCAATTATACTGAATTCATTCAAAATGTTAATTCGAACACTTTCCTCAATCTGCGCGTCTATTTACGATACACTACGCGAGTCGTCCCTGCAAATTAGCGACAAACCACGCGTATAGCCTCGTGCGTGGGTATTTTTAACATTCTAAAACTTACACGGACGAAACATGCAAAGTTTCATCGCTCGCTTGTTAACGAGGGTTTATTTCGAGCTTGTTTACTGCGCAGTAATTAATGGTGGCTATTTAGCTGAAATTATATAGCTTTATGTAGGAACCATTTAAGCCTCGATCAAACAGAGCATTGTATTCCCGGAGCGCTGACTGATGCGAACTGTTTGTACAGTGCTGTTCAATTAGTTTTACGATGTGTTATAGAATTGGCGAATTGGATAACACTAAGTCTAGTTATGAGCAGTTACTTCAACCGATAGACGGTTGAAGCCGATATCGAATATCCCTCAACTCACAATAGAAATTCACGCCTGATAAGCAACTTAAGATGCCTTACGTCTAATGAAATATCTGTCACATTACGACTACAATACAACACTGGTACAAAATACGTAAATTCGACATCAGTATCCACCTCGTTAATATTCCCCAATCGGACACGGGTATCTTTTAAAAGCTACCAGGGTTACCACGCTCGCCATCGGCGGTTTGGCAACACTTCACGCGTTTTAAAAAAAACATGTGATAACTTCTAAAGCGTGTGGGGGTATATTTCATTATCTTCTTCACCCTTGCAGTAAAATATATTTAATATTAGATTATTAGATGCTTTTGAAAATAGACGTGTTAACTACTAACATGAAAAAGCACAAATAAACGTCAAAACTTGTTAAATTTATTCTGTTTTTTTTTTGCAACATTAGTGAATAAAGATTAAGGGAGCCCAACCATATATGGATTCCGCTGTTAATGATGAACTACTCATGCTCATTGTGATCTTCACTTCGTTAGCCACAGTGAGGGCATCAACAAGTGTATCAGAATAGCTAACGTGTATTATCGCTGGCCTGTTACCTCAACCTTATAATTGCACAGTGCTGAGAAACTATAATTACGCACACGTTAAATAGATTCAAGGTATGTTTAGAACTAATTCTGAGAACATCGTGACTGTGTACATGGTTCATAGCTGTCTAGACACGAATGAAATGAGCGGGGAAATCGTTGACGCCCGAATAGAACACCTCGCCACGTCCCTTACATGGTAGGCAGAGAGTGGTGAATGCCAAATATCTCTAATATAATAAACTAACGTGCCTCCTAGGTTCTTCATACCCTTCTTGCATTCCTTCTACTAAAAAACCAATCGGAGTTAAATACATAAATGAGCTCCGCTTACCGCCATCTGCTCGACCTCGAGCAACTATCGTGTTGAATGTCAGTTTAAAATGAAATCTTCCGAATTCATAATATGACTTATTAAAACAAGAATGTAAAAAATGTACATAGATGTTGCAAGGGTTAGAACAGTCCTGTATTTTAAAGGTGTCCTACATTGACATATATATATTTTTAAATAATTATAAGATTTGTTTGTTTTAAAAACCTTTCCTTTTTAATTTTAAAATTAATTTTAATTTTAAAAGTTGGTTTCGTTGATTTGACTAGAGGCCTAAGTGGAAATCTCGGGTCAGGTGATATTTGATTTTTAAGTTTGTTTTGCCAATAGTGATGTCACTTCAAAATTGAATTTACGCCGAGATCAACAGGTACATATGCCGTCGAATTTTCTAGAAAACAAAGCATTTAAAACCATAAGGTATAAAGATAATATTACAGTATTATTAATGTTGTCACAATGTGTCGCATCTCGCTTACCCAATATTCATACGACAAGTGAACAAGATGGGTTGTAAGAAATTCAATATAGATTTTCCCAAACTATATCTGAACATTCTAGTACAACGGTTACGTTTCGATATTCTGGGCGATTACCTAAAATTAATTAGCAGTGTAATATTCCACTGAATAATTTTGTTTTTAATTGTATAGATAATAAACGGAAAATTTAATTTATAATAGTTAAGTATTTGAACATTTATGAATACATTCGTACGTATATTATAGCTTATGTACAAAAAAACATTATGTACTCCGTGATTCGTGGAAACGTCTGTTCCAATCGTCACATCTAAAAATCACCAAAAAAAAGGACGAAAATTGTATTCAATTATACGCCTGAGATTAATGGCGATTATATAACTTCTCAGCGATTCAACGATGAACGTTCGCTACTTTGTATGGGCGTGACAAAAACAATAGAGAAAATTTAATTTCCTGAAAACCTCTGTGAAATATTATTTTAATCCGGCGCCGCTGAATATTCAATGGACGCCATATTTTATTCGGGAGAGTTTTTACGTGAAATAATACGATTGGAACGCGACCGGAGATATTTTTTTAATCTACTTCGAGAGTCTTGTCTTGTTTCATTACGGCTCGGCGCTGCTTTGTTCGCGCCGCGCTGCCGGCCCTGGCGCGGCGGAGCGCGCGGCCCTGGCGCGGCGGCGGACCGCGAGACGATCTGTGAAGCAAAGTGACGCCGGACGCGCAGTTCTCGCGAATGACTCACCACTGCTGGGGAACAGAAGTATTTGTGTACGGCACTAGATTTTTATAAATTATTTTATAAGTTAAAAGAACACATATCTTCTACGATACGTTATACGCAACAGTAGTACATGATATTGATATAGTAGCTATAGAATTTCGCCTGTCTGCCTGAGACCTGTCGGACGCTTAAAGCATATGCAAAAGTTTGAATATTCAAACTATACACATTGGTCGTGTTGGTTCTTGGTTGGTTGCCGATCGAAAGGTCCGGGGTTCAATTCCCGGATTGGGCGCTATAGAATTTTCCTAATTTAGATTTTCTAACAGAGCCTCGGAGTCTGGGATTTGTGCCTGGTATATGGCAATAGGCTCACAACTTATTGCATAGTGCGACGTAAACGTAACTCATGAAACAAGGGAGTATACTACACTCTTCTACAAACCTACGTAACTTCACGCCCGTAATCCCCGAAGGGGTAGGCAGAGGAATACAGAACATTCGCACGATTCACCGGTTACGTTTACGTCCCACTATGTAATAGGTGGTGAGCCTATTGCCATGCATCGGGCACATATCCAGACTCCGGAACCACTACTAGAAAATCTAAATTAGAAAGTTTTGTAGTCGAACCCGGGACCTCTCGATCGGCAGTCGCATCTGCAACCAACACGACCAACGAGGCAACCTCTACAAACCTCTTCGGGGATAACAGGCGTGATATCACGTACACATTTGTTGACTTTTACTACCATACTTAGCGCACCATGCCCACTCATATACACTTATGTATAATTCAATATAAATGAAATCACATCCCAAAATCAAATTATTCGTAAACGATACAAATTATACGCGCCCGATATATTATAATTCTCAGTTGATAATGTCCGGGAAGTTCGGTGGGCATTGGCGGTGCTTAAAATAAATACGTTGTGCGGTTTCATTCGCAAACCGTTCATCTTATTATACGCGAATCATTTATGTTAATCCCGTTGATGTTTTACCGTAAATGTATGCAATTCATTGATATTGTTGGCCATTTATTGCATTATCCGTGAAACGTCATCTGGGACTCTCGTGAAAATTAATTACGGGAACGACTGCAGTTCTTTTTCGATGCTTGTTGCGCCGCAAGAATTGAAATTCACAATGTTATGATGCAATTTCGTAATGTTCGGAGATATTTTATTTATGCTTTGCAAATTGTAGGCGAACATTCTCGCCGTCACGTCCATCTGTTCTCGGATGGGTTGTTACAAGACGATCTTAAAATGTCAATCTTGTTACCGTAATTTTATTAAATTAAGACGACCTCTTATAATATACGTATCTCTTATAATAAACATGTATCTTATTAAAAATTTACTTCTGATAATATACCCACCCGTTATGATTCATCTACGTCTTATAATACATATAATAATATATACTTCGTAAAATTTATTCATTATGTCTCTTATTATTTACTTGTGATTAAATGCATATAATTAGTATTGGGTCACCAAATAACAACATCTAAGTATGTGCTAATAATAAAATGTATACAAATGAATCAGAATGAATTACGTAGCGGTTACTTACAGTTAGTTAAACTTATAAAGAATTACCACAAATGCACGTAACAATATAATGTCGTAATAATATAACTGATCCATTTGAACACAATAAACTCCACCTTATTGCATTTCAGAGACACGTGCCCCCGAAAAAAAACCAGGACGTGTGTTAAATGCTAATCGAGCGCCGATCATAAGCGGCCTCCGCGACCTTGAACCCTTCAAGGGGAAGGAGCGACGGTAGTGATTTTGTAACTATTACCAAGAATTCATATACAACGTCATTTATATTGAAAAAAACAACACATTTTTAGTGTACGCCCCCTTTCCCATTCGTTTGAGTCGGCGAACCCGGGCACGTGTTTTGATGGACGAAAGCTTTCATGTAACTCGCGCTGAAATTCTTAACATCGTGTGCTTATAATATTTATGATACACATCTTCGTACCATTGCCCGTGTCTCTAGTGTGTTTATATCAAAACTTTCTTACGTGGGAATTCTTTACGAATGGATTTTGTTGGTGTATTGTGAAACACGCTGCTATTATCTAAGTGTATGTGTATATTAGACGTACCTAATTTGTCTGCACGTAGAATACCTTGGTTAATATTAATAGGTAAGCAACATCACGCCTGTGAGTCCGAAAGGTAGGCAGAGGATTAATACATTCCCACCTTTCACCAGCTACGATTACATTCCTGTGGAAAAGCGTGCAAGTCTAACGGCGTATACCGCGAAAATCTACTTCTAGACACTACTAATAATTTCAACTAGGAAATCTTAGTAAGAAATATCTAATACAACCCGAACCAGGATTCGAACGCAGGTCCTCGGGTCGAGCAGCAATTCCGTTTGCAACCACAGGCAGCCACTGTGATAGCATAAATAAACTTAATTAAATTAAATCTATCAATATTCTTTTTGCTTCTAATATAATTATACCTACCTACTTATATAATTATACCTAGACAGTGTGCATAATTTAATTTATTTAGTTATTTATTAACGTAATTCTTACCGTAGAGTTTTTTATTCGTAGGGTCCGACAGAATACTCCTATTCATTAACAAGATAATTAATGCTTTTTAATAACTTGCCCTCTTTTTCAGAAGTTGATATTAACTATTAATTAAATACCACCATTTGAACACATTAACGATTTCGTATCGCTAAGGACGACTTCAATAAACTTTCTAAATATATACTTCTGTTCAGAAAATTTTTTCAAGTCACGGAATACTTAAATAATTATTGTGACCTTTAAAAAGGGCTGTGTGAAGGGAAAATTTTAGTTCGACAATATCATATTTCCAACTATTTACTTTAAATTGAGTTATTGTTGAAAATATATCATATTATATTTATATTATTGATATTTACATTAATGATATTTATAATTATCCTCTGCCTGTCTCTTCAGGGGTTACAGGCGTTACGTTTTAGGTTTTTACTATTAAATAAAATGGCTTCCTATAACCCAATTGTAAATCAATATCAATGCGATATAATTTTTTTCGTGCACGTGTGATCACTTTTACGAATATAGGACGCGATCAATTAAATTAAAATTAATGAGAACATACAAAACGCGTCACGAGGATTCGATAAATTTTCAAGATCGTTCTGAAATTGTTTTTTACTTGTACTTCTGTTCTTACATAAACGTTTTGTAATTCAGAGTACAACTAAGTACTACCGCAAAGAATAAATTGTAGTTTTAGAAAACGTCCATACTATATTTTGGCATATACATACACATATCTTTAAACCATAAAGAATACATTGAAACATTATAATAATGTGCCGATCAAGAGGTTGTGTTGAAATCCTGGGTTGGACTCTAGTAAATTTTTCTAACTTAGATTTTATCCTAGTGGCTCGGAATCTGTATAAGTGCCCAGTGTATGCCATTACACTCATCACCAATTCCATAATGGGACGTAAACGTAACTGGTGAAACGCTAGTGGGTATTACACTCCTCTGCTTACCTCTTTAACAATTACAGATGCGATGTTACGCACACTGAAATTTAATAATCAGGAGATATTCGCTTATTGCAAGCAATGTATAACTTGCCCTTAACTCCAGACATAATGATCAAAAATTTTAATATTGCTTATGTCGTCTCGAACTAACAGGTTGATATTTGAAAAAGGAATTTGGGACCCCTCGTTTTTAAATGTCCTTTGGCATTTTATGGTGCACTATAAAATTTAGCGGTATATTTTTATATCTGGCACAATATCGGTCAGTTTATTTCAAAATATCCTTTATTGATTCACTCTTCATCCCGGTCGTAACGCACGTTACCGCCCGTAAAAGAGTCCCTCTTTTATTTAATTCCGAGAGAGGAATGATAAACAAAACGGCATTTGTTTGCGAAACACACTCGTGCTATAAAAAAGCGATGAATAGAAAAAAAAATAGAAGGAGCGCGCAAGCGGAACGCGGTGCCAAATGAAAGATTTTCACGCGTTTCCTCCAACATGGGGGACAACGAAAAAAACGGCGACCCGAAATGCGTCAACACATCCCGGATTTATGCCCGGAGATTATCGACGCAATAAGTCGGTCGCGGGCCTTTGGAAAAAAGTTAAATCTAAAACGTGAGGCGGCAAACAAGAGGACGGCGGACCGGAGCGGTAAGTGGGTGCGCCACGAGACGAGGTCATAAAAGATTCTATATGTGTTGTGTTAATTCGGATATTAATCGGTAAAAGATAAAGATTCAGGTTGATAACCAGAGTATTTGTAGCTTTCCTGCCAGCTATTTTGATGACCTTAAGAAAACAACTAAGAAATTTAAAAGGCCAATAGTTCAATCATTAACCATTAATATTACGAATTAACCATAGCAACCTACCAAATATTATTAAAAAAAAATAGTGCGTACAGCTCACACTAGAAATACGGAAGCGGTTATTAGTATAATAGCGCAGCTATAGTATCAAGAAATGTATAAAAAAAAAGTCGAAAGTTTAAACATGAAATTACCATTCTGACTAAAATGAATTGCTGACGCTAACGAAACGAGAGGTAAAAACCGCAGCGTCGACGTTAGTTTGGGAGCGACCGAGTAATTAGGACACCGTTTTTAATAAATTTAAGCGAGAAGCATTTTTATCAGCTTAAAATTCGCTTCATTTTTTAAAAAGCTTACAAATCTCTCAAGTTACACTCATTCCTCGCACAAAACAGTTCGTGTATACGTCTTCTGAAAGAAATAATGCACTTGTTGAAAAGTATTTCAACTTTATTTCATACTTATTTGTGAGTGCTACAATCTACTTTTGACCTCGAGGTTTTCGCATTTCTGGATTCAGTTGGGGCTTTGTGTTCTATTAAATTAGGTTATGTCTGTTTATCAGTTGTTGTATTATTATGCCAGGCTCCTTGAAAAGTAGGTAGATGCTACCGATTTACGTCTATATATCTAGATCCTACTCCTTCATTCAGCGGATCAATTGAAATTGAATTCTTCATTTTGTTCAAGTACATTATTTTATTTTTCAGAACCACTTGAAAGAACTAAATAATATCATAAATAGTCAGCGCCAAAAGTCAGCTAGACAATTTATCGCGACTGCAGCACTCGTGAAACTAGTGCGACTCTGAAATGATATAAGTTTTCTTCATATTTTCATGAACAAAAAGATTATGAGCATAGTATTTTCTAGTTTTTCACTAAATAATTATTTGTGAACTTTTGTTAAACCATTTAAAATTTTAAATGATACCTCCAAGCCTATTCAAAAAAAAATAGTTCATATTATTTATAATGAAGTAATGTTTCATTGCCTTACAAAACTCAACTAGTCAAAGAATGACAACGTAATGATTTATATGACATGAAAATCCTTTTCCTGATAAAGATTAACTACAGCCTACACTTGCTACACGTAGCGCATCTACGAACTTCCACTCGCTACGAAGACCCCAGTAACTACAGGAGTATTTGCCAGTTAGTGTACATGTTATTTTACCAAAGTTCAAATACAGCCTACAAGTGCTACGCGTAGCGCTACGATATATACTTGCTACGAACACCCATGAATATTCTACAGCAATGTTTGCCAATTATATACAAGATATTCCTTTCATCTCAAAATATTTTACGATCGTGGTTACTTGTGTCCGGATTTCCCCAAACTTATTATGTGAGCTGGGGAAAAAAATGTCCGCCCTACGATTTATGGCCGCCGCAGCGTGCGAGGCGCCAAGCGAGCGGCCCAGAGGTCGCGGGTCGGCTCTTGCTCTTGCATACCTAATAAAATAATACTCCGCACTCTACACGCGGTTTTTTATTGTCGCACGTTTGTCCCTAAGTGCTTTTTAGAACGAATGTCGAAGAGGGTGTATCTATACATCGTGTAGAATAACCAATTGATAGATGGACCACCTTGTGATGTACGTGATGTGTACTGGAATTGTAATACCAGTGTAATAATGATTTTGTAATATATTATACGTTTATACTGAATGACTCTTACATAATCTGCTTTATTTGACTGCCTCGTTGGTCGTGTTGGTTGCAGGTGCGACTGCCGATCGGGAGGTCCCGGGTTCGATTCCCGG
>DWEI01004151.1:0-11971 GCA_018245875.1 Mysoria ambigua | reverse complement strand
TGTGCCCGATGCATGGCAATAGGCTCACCACCTATTACATAGTGGGACGTAAACGTAACCGGTTAATCGTGGGAATGATCTGCATTAAGTTGAAGTTACGTACGTACGTATTGTATCATGATGGTGTCGCTATAGGCTCTTAGAAAATGTTATGTCAATTACATTTGTCTATATAAAACATTTCTCAATAGTATTGCCTTCCTGAGAATCGTATGACCGATACAGTAAAAAGTTAAATGTTAATTTGCACATCAAACACATACAAACATATATTATAGGAGCACACACAAATAATTCTTTTTTAAAGTAGATACTCGTAAATATCGATTAATATTTATTCCATTAAACACATGTAATAAACTAATAAACATTAAAGACATGTAATAAACTACATATATAGTAAATTATACATACAATAAAATGTAGTTCTACATACATTCATTTAGGTGATACATTGGCATTACGGTTTCGATAAAAATTAGTTTATTCTTGCAAAGATTAACTAATTAAATATTATCTACGTTTACATATTGGCATAGTACAATAGGAAATGAATATACAAATTGTATGTACAGCGAAAGATGACCCGGGGCTCGTGGAGGCTGCGGGTCAAGGCTCCGTCCTCGGCCGTGACCGCCTCGGCCTTCGTTCGCTCTGTCACTGAACACGTAACTACCTGCTATTCCTTGCTTTTCCGTATGGAGAGTTCAATAAGCGGTACAATAAAAAAAGCTTCTAAAATTACACATCCACTCACCTGTTCCGAGCTATCTTCAACCTGGTGTAACCGCAACTTTAATTATATGTAAACATATTTAAAGTATCTACCATTATTTTACATGAAGTCAGAAGAAGTCAATATTTTCAGCCTATAAATTTTATATGAGGAATTTTTTACAATTCTCTGAAAAAAAAGGTTATTAAAATTTTTTGTTTTAGTATTTACATCGTTATTTATTATTGACAATTTTAAAATAATCTAAGTTATTTAACCTAAGCCACTTAGTTTATTATAAATCCAATTGTGTATTTAAACCATATAAAAACCCACGAATAAAAAAAATAACAACATGTCACCTGTTTAGGAGGAATTCGGTCCTATACAATGTATAGATAAATTAGAGCTGGGTAAATTATAAAACATTATGGTTCCATTTTTATATAAATAGGTATATTTTGCTATAAGTACATATTATACATCGTAGATTTCATATCATTTAATTAAAGCAAGATTATTTTTCATGAAGTATAAGCATGGTATGTGTTTAATAGTTATCTGAAGTCTACAAACAAATCGAAGTTTTTCAACATACAAAAGCAACAACCCTCACTGTTACACTCCTGAATAATTAATTTTTAAAAACGTGGTAATATATCTTTCATTATTTTTATTAAAAATTGTGAATACAAAATCTCAAGTGAAAAGACGGCATTTTATTTACCCTGTACAAAGTCTCAATTCCTATTTCACCCCCTTAGACGTTGAATTTTCCAAAACTCTTTCTTATTGACTGCCTAAGCCAATAAAAACCTGCTCTTGAAATCTCATAGTTCTAGCATTGACTTTCGATTCTGCATCGTTCGTCACTCGAAAACAGCTTTTCTATCTAAAATTGCATTTTAAATATTTATTTATTTATTTATTTATTGGATTACCAACATCAGATTACAGTAGATACAAACACGAAACAGCTTGATAGTTGAACATTAGATAACTGTTCTCACAATTAAAGGTAGCCACATCATGCTTTAAGTACAGTTGTAAAACATAACGGCAAATATACGTAATTAATATTAAACTGACTTGATATTAAAATGATTAATATGCGTAGTACAGTAGTTATATCCGCGTCAGGATGCTCGGCTTACAGCTGACGTGGTGTTTTATTTAATTTATTGCTCATTTTTTTTTGTAATAAAACCAATTTATATGTAAAACGATCGTCAGAGCCTGAGCCCGTGGAGGCTGCGGGTCAAGGACTCGTCCTCGGCTGTGACTTTCCCCGGCCCTCGCCTCAGCTTGCATAGAAAATGTCAACAGCTGTTATTCAGTGGTAATTAATTGAACGTCAAAATATATCAAAGAAAATATGTGATGGTAATTTGAGTTGGGATATAAATATATGTTTCGAGAGCAATCGTGGCTTTTAAATGAATTTTGTATGAAGAATGTTTTAAATTATTTCATAGGTTAATTTTGTTATGAAATTCACAGTTATCACATTAGTTATTCCACAAGTTTTACATAACAGGGCCTCTTATTCTCTTTTCATAGTTGTCAAAATACTATTTTCTATGTTTTAGTACTATTTAGTACTTAGTAGTAGACCGTTTTAGTAAACAATCTTACTACATACAAACGAATCATTGTATTGACATTTGTTACAATTATTTTAAGTGGCACTGGATGAAAAAAAATTATGTACGAAGTAAAAAGTAAGTACGACGGAGTAAAAATTTTAAAACTACATATTATTTAATTAATGAAACATTCGAATTTAATAACTAATGCTTAAAATTTCTCATAAATATACGTCAGTCTCCAAACGAGTGGCGAACCTTAGTTACGGCAGAGCGGAGGATTCGGTCGTTTTGTGGCTGACATCGAAACTGCAACTAAAACCACTATGTTTGAACAACACTGTCACCGATTTCGAAACTTGTTGGATGCTTTTTTTAATTAAAATTTAAGAACATCGGTAAGTTAAATTAAGTTTAATTACAGGCGTGAAGTTACTTTACGTTTTTTAAATTAAATATTTATAACGCACTATTATTAGATTTAAACGCCATGCTATTTGGTAAACTATCTTTTACACTTATATCGCCAAATTGATCCCTTCTATTTTACATCCACAAAAAAGTGTTCGTAGTATTGATATAACATAACTACAGACTAAAACCGATATGTGAAATAAATTAGGAGCTGCTGCATTTTGAAAACTTGAACGTCAGTATCAAATTCTTACGATATTTCTGTTTATTCAAAGAGTACGTAGAGCAATTTATTTTGTATGTTAAATCTAAATAATTCATCAAACATAATCTGAAAAGTCGTTCTTATGACTTAAATAACTTATTATTATACAAAACTATTATTACAGTACCATGTACTAACACACAAATGTAAGTAAAGCATTTTATCGCGGGTATGGACATATTGGCTCCACAGCCAGATTTATTTATAATCCAATACCATTGTAGTGCTGCTGTAGAGCAGATCAACTGACAAGCGCAGGTTAAGGCCACGACTGTGACCGTGACCACTAATTCTAACGCTATATTTACAAACTCCAGTCGAACGTTATAACATATTCTTGTTGCCACTTTTCTACATTGTTCTACGTTAATCCTCAATATGATTTTGGTTGAACGTTTGGTGACAAATCGAACGAGTCGTGGAATCAAATAATATTTTAACCTTCAAATTTTAATATCCAAATACCTGAGCGATGACGCGTGAAACAGATCTGTCGCGTAACTGTCGCGACGTAATATAACAATGCGCATGCCCAGCGTGGGGATTATGGACGTAACTCCTCAGGGGAGGTCCATATACAGCAGTGGACCGAAAATGATGATGATGAAAACTTAGTGTAGAAACCATCAATGAACACCGAATTTGTCGAAAGCGTGGGTTTGGTGTCTTGTGTATATCTATATGTGTTATCCTGTCTTCCAACTTTCCTATATTTAACTTACAAACGTACTAGATATTTGGCACTCCGTGCTCTCTGCCTACCCCGTCAGGGACTCGGCGTGAAGATATGTATGTATGTATGTAAACGTACTAACGGACCCCTGGTTCAAATCCATCACCCATGTGAGGCATATGACTTACTATCATTATCCCATCAAATTTGTTCATTGTACTCTTTTAAAAGATTACAATTTACAAATTATTACTATTCAATTAATTAAAATTTGAAAGTCGCCAGGAAACCCGTAACGTGATATATTGTAATTGGTTACATGATAAGTCCCTTATATATTGATATATCTGTTAATATAAAAAAAGACAATTGTTATCAATAGAAATTCACACGCCAAAATCTGCCGAGGGACGGACCGTATATATCTACATACGAGTACGTATGTACATAAACAACTGGTAGTTAATAATGTTAGTGACCTTGAAATCGGCTTTTGACAAATCACGTTTTCCTTCAATAAACACGGCCTGGATAATGTAAAAGTATCTAAGGAGTGACCCTGGAAAAATAAAGCCTCAATCTTCCGAGGCACATAATGCGAGTACATTAGGTGTTCGGTACATAGGCTCGATCTTCGTAACAGGGTCAGGGTACTGGGTGAGGAGCAAGGCGCTTGCGCGCCCAAAGGTCAAGGTCGGATACCCTGGAAGATTTTCTCCGAGTTCGACGACCTAAGGCCGTATTTAAGGGTGAGGATCCCGAATAAATTGGGACGTGTGACCTTCACCGTAACATGACCGCAAAATCGGCACGTGTACGAGTTCGCGTGGGCGTTCGCGTTATTGAACTGAATCCTGTAACACCGCTCTTTTCACACACACACACGAAACTGGTAATATAATTTACCTACAAACATTACCTACTAGTGATTTCACGACAAAATAAGTAACACGACAAAGGGACACCAGGGAAAACGTTGAAGATTTTTTAATTGTGCACTGTGAAATAATTTCAAGATGTTTTCTGTGCTTATGTAGCAAAATATGCCGTTAAAAGCTGTCTAAAATGGCAGTTCTACGTTTTGCTAACCCTGAAGACTGGGATAGTAACCTAGAAAAACAACTCTACACCCTTCGAACAAAAATACAAATTGTTTTATTTACAATTGCTTTTCGTTATAGAAAATTGTAGATCGATTGCTTCGTTGGTGGTTACTACTGTTCGAGACGTCCTGGATTCTATTCCCGAATTTGGTGCCATTGGGTTTTTTTATAAAATTACAAGAGGTAGCAGCCAGTACTGGCCTGATTGTAGTGTGGCCGGCCTGATGGCGGGTGGCAAGCATGGTCTAGAGTGTATGGCAATCGGTTCATCCCTAGTTCCATAGTAACTGGTAAGTTAAAAGGTAACTTAACTGGTGCAACGTGGTAGTATACTACAATTCTCTGCATATCTCTTTAGGGATTACAAGCGTAAGGCTAAGTATCTTGACCCCTTAAAATCCAACAAAAAATGCCTCATAGTCTTAAAGTTGTGTTTAAATGCATGACGTCTATTATTATGAATAATTAAATCTGACAACGTACATTTGGGCAGCGTGGCAGACCACGTCCTTGACCTTTTCACTAAATAGAGGAACATTTTCAGCCGATTCTGAAATGAGGTGACATTCATAAATCCAGAGTACGCTCGTCAAATTGGAACAAGCTTCCCTTGCAACGGCGAGATGCTGGTCGATTTATACAGCTAATAAATCAGTAGGATCAGTATAATTTGTCATTACAGACAGGAAAAAATCCAGGCCTATTAATAACATTCATTCAGTTTACTTTGGATCGACATATTTGCAAAGAAAAATATGTGCGAAAAGAGCACAAATAAGACAATCCAGAGAACAAAGAGGACATTATATCGATTGTATCTTTCTCCGCGCTGGGTCAACATAACAAACGTACTCTGTGAATCCATTACGCACTACATACACTTCACACATATATTTATTTTATCAGTATGTATCATATTTTCTTTTGGATTATTTGTTCCTTTTATAGCGTAGGAGTATAATTAGGTAAAATATGTCGGCATTTTTATATCTCTTGACTACATATCTCTAGTCTGTTATTGACAACGCGTCTGATGATCAAGAGGACGTACGTTACTACCCAGGGTTTGGCAAAGTATTATTAGGTTTTTCTAAGCTGAAATTTCCAGTGGCATCGCGGAGACTGAACTTGTGCTCGGTATATTACAAGAGACTAACTGCTTATACTATAGTAGGACATATAACGTAATTGGGAAAACGTGGAAGTATATAAAGCATCTTCATATTCAAGAAAAAATACCTCTTCAAGGAAATATAGGGGCTAATTAATGTTATTTATACTGTACATATTGATATTTTGCCGTTTATTAACTAAAGCTGTAGCGTCTATCTATATCTGGTTCTTCGAAGGTCGATTCTTCTACCTGAGCGTTGAGAATCGATGCGTTAATGCGTAGTAACCATACAGGTATGCTCAATTTGTTCATATGTAGCAATAACGCTTACGTGTTATCTACGTCTTGGATTATTAACACTAGTTTGGCACAGACGGAGCTATAATATATACTGTGCTGTACTCATTCATATCATAGCAAGCTACCGCAGACGGTATAATGATACCTACATGCTTTGTGGTTATTATCTGCACACTAATGTCTTGCTGCGTACCTTGTCTATGTACCTGTTCATATATATTTATAAGGCAAGAAAGAAATATATATTGTATACATACAACACTTGAGCTTCACTAAAAAAATAAAGTTTATTATTAATATTATTATACGTTCATGTATAACTCCGTAAACTAAGAAGCACAAAAGCATACTTAATGCCTAATGGTATTCTCTCCCAGTCAATGTTATCAATACTATAGTATATTATAGCTCCGTATGTGACGAGCCTTAATAAAGTATACACTAAGGTAACATGTAGATAGCATGTCAAACAGATTCATCTACTCATTCATAATAAATACTCGACGTTTCATGAAGGTAAGTATTACCAATTATGGGGAAGCGGGCGGGTGGGGTCAAAAGGTCGTGGTGGAGGTCGCGCGCCCGGGACTCTTCTTTAAAATATATATTCATTGTTGTTTAGCAACAACACTCATCTGCCTGCATCTTCGGGGATTATTGGGGTGAGTTTAGGTTTACTGACAATATATATTACTTTGTTAAACAAAAAAAAGTTACGTTTTATTTGGTATCATAGGTGATTTTCCGCTGGCGTTTCGAGGCGGAATTGATAGGGCAAGTAAATCAAATGCCATTATAATTCCTCAGAAGCACATTTACACCTATTGTATGCAAAGATAAAAATCATTGTTATTATGCCATCATGCTAAGTGCCTTAAATGGTAGGTAGACACTGTAGACAGCACCCAATGCCAAATATTTGTATCCTTACACACATGACTTTCTTCATCTGCATTCATCAAGTTTTCATTTACGCCAGTTTCCAGTGCTTTTGTCTCTCCATTTGTAAGTATTTGATTTGTTTCGTCAAGAAAAGTAATACCTGGTCTCCCTGGCCACCTACATCCATCCAAACGCGCAGTGTATGTCTGTTATGTCAGTCTTAATATAATTATTTACTTACCTATTATATTTTAATGAAAACAAAATGTTTCCTAATCCAAAAACAAAAGTTTTTCTATTTGACTCGAACAAAGTTTACTGAAGTACGCATTTAACTTATTATACATACGTCTAAGATTGGCAGGAGTACTTGTCAGATACTAAGTTGCTATGATTTTTGAACAGAAAAGCACAGGCAGTAAATGTAGACGTATGTAAAAGTTTAAAAAAAATTTCAAATATGTTTGTGGGACTATTAGTTCAGTCGACTTCGTCGTTATCAGCAGCCTGTATCAGTTCACCGCTGGAGATAGGCCTCCCTTGAAAGGTTATGCAGTTAATCCCCAAGCCGGGCATGCAGGGTGGTGTTCGCAGGGCACAGCTCCTCGCACCGCCTACGCTGCTACCAGTAGGCGACCCGGACGTTAACTGCGCCAGCGTCGGGCTTAGTCGCCTCTTCCGACACCCTGTATCTCGACACGGCGTCGGGAAATGTACTTTTACTTGGCCCAGACAGGAAGCGTCGAATATACAGATTTTCAGTTTATAATTGTATCAGTATGAGCGTAGGTAATATCTAACCTATTCCAATGTGGTGACTGACCGTGGCATGCGTGAAGCTACGTTTAAATATACTGCTTTGTCAGAAACTTTTGTTTTGGCCCGCAAATAAGTGAATATCTAATATTAAGAGCCAAAACTGACTACGTTAAAGACATGCTGAAACAGATATCTTAGATTCGAAGCATCAAATAATTAAACGAAGTCAAATTAGTTCTCATTTTCATATTGGGGACGTATTAAAAAAATACTTAATCGATTTGAATAATAGCCTTTCCAATAGCCAATTAATGCTACTAAGAGATCACATGACTGCTTCGTAGGTCGTGATGGTTGCAAGTGCACCTGCCGATAGGGAAGTCCCGGGTTCGATACCCGGATCGAAAACTACAAAATTTTCTACTAGAAAATCGAAGTTTAAATTCTAGTAATAGTTCGAAATCTGGATATATGCCCGATACATGGATATATGCCCGATACATACACCACCTATTCCATAGTACGTAAAACGTTCCATAAAACGTGGGAGTGTTCAGCTTTCCTCTTAGGGAATTACAAGTGTAGGTCCGAAATTAGTCGGGCCATTCAGAAAAAACATACGTGAGTCTAGCCGGTTTAATATTTAATTACAGGCGTGAAGTTACGTTTACGTTTAAGAGACCACATCTAGGATACAGCTTATTACGCTGTGTTACTAAGGCATTGAATAGACGTACAATTTACCGCTACCGTAAGACGCAAATTGGATCGTATGTCGTCGTCGACTTGTCGTTACACTATCGTACGATAGATGGCACTAGTAGTCATTGAAAAAGAAATGCATTAAACACTGAAAAATGTATAAACTACAAATAAGTAACCCGCCATTTTCTAGTTTTTACTAATATTATGTTAAACACTGTGTATGATATTCAGATTAAGCCTTAGTTTCAGTTTGAGTTTGAAATAATAAGTATAAGATGTGAACATGGTTATTCACAAAAAACAAAATCTCTGCGTAAATTATAATCATTTCACATGCTGTACTATACATCTGCATAACATACCTGTTGTGGCATATATTTTACAGTTCCCATTAACAACAGAACATTTAAATCTATGTAACGTCAAACATCCGACGTTCTTTGAATATACATATACCTTATATATATTACAAACTAAAAGTATATTTAATTTCATAACAAAACCAAATATTTTTCGACATAATTTATATTAATCAACGTGAAAACCTCGGAGCCCAAATTGTACGATGATTCACAACTAATTGCGTCTCCGCACTATCTGTGGAGCGACGGGCGGTACACTTGTTCGAGAGTAGGTAAAACAAGTGTTCAGTGGCATAGTGCGTGGGTGGCTGCGCTGCAGGGGAAGCGAGCATTAACCCTTCTGCAGTTCATTCGCCGTCTGGCCTCACCCCTGCACGCCGCCCACGCGCCCCTCGCCGCCGTCCCGACTGCACGCCCGCCACTGCAACACTACCTATAACCTTCACTCCAACCCCTACGAACGGCTACTAAGTACGACGTAGTCATTGACGTCAAACGCGTCGTTCAGCCAAACTGGAAAAGCGGAAGAGCCAGGCTAACAATGTATGGTGTACGGGAGCATGGTGAAACTTTTCGCCTGCTAATGAATAAGGTGAACATTGTTAAGTATAATTTAAACGTAACAGATGAAAATTTGAAAGAAAACGAAATTGGAACAGTCTAAAATATTTGCGTTAATTTTGGTTATGATTTCAAATATTTATTTCCGTCTACATTAGTATTAATGCAATGGCATTAATACCTACTCCAATCTGAAAGAAAAGAAGAAAAATTGACAGGACACTTTAATGCGCCACAATTATTGCACCACTACTGTAAATTATGAATGTAAAGGTCGAAAAATATGTTAGACTCGTTACAAAGTCTCCGTATCCAAGAAACTAAACATTAAAATATGTATGTATTGCGTGCATATGTACATTACATTTAGTATTTTTCATCTTACCTCCTACAGAAAATAACGTCATTTTTATATTTCAGCGTTATTTTATGACGTTATTAACGTGAACTTCAGAAACCCAGGCTAGCGTCTGACCAAATCTGAATTACATTTTTAAATGTCGGATGAATGGAGAATCTTTATATACAGGCATATAACCTTATATTATCGAGATATCCGCCCGAAAGAAATTTGTTAAGTCCTTGTACCTCCCTCCATACATACATCAATCCTGCAACTTTTGTAAAATCTTTTAACTTACATTTCCCTTCACAGACGAACATACCAGTAACTCATTGTGAATACTAGACGAATAATAATCACATGTTCTTACTTCTATTTAAATCAAATGTCCCATAAAGAATCCCAGTGGATTCCCAGGGGTCCACAGGAGACTTAACGGAGGTCTACCGCGGCGTGACAAGAAAATGAAGGTTCACAGTTGGCAAACTTTGGTCGACCAATCGAATAGAATATAACAACTTCGTTCATACGACGAACACGAATATACATACATGTCACGTACATTTATCTGCTTTCGACAGTGAAGAGCTAAAATGTTACCTTGACTTCACCTATCAATGTAGATAGATAATATTTTAACGTGCTTCGTGTCAGTTACTTGAAAAAACTTGCATATTTGCATATGAGAAAATGTCTGAGAACCTGTGGTTTAGAAGTTAGTGCTCGTGGGGATTTGCGTTTACTTCTCCCAAACATTGAACCATCTATAACCATGCTGATAAAATCTTATTACTTTTATCCAATTAACTATTTTTTTATATTTAATTTTTAACAAAAGTTATAATTTCAATAAAAACTTCTTCAACGCTTTTTACTTATGCTTTATATATAGCAGCTTTTGCACCGGGGTCCGTGGAAAACTTTTGATTATAAAAAGGAGTCTATAAACCAAAACAGTGGTAACCGCTGATTTAAATAATCGAGATATCAAAAAAGGACCTTACGTAACTATATCTACCACTTTATTGAAGTACATATCTCAAGAACCTGCGCACGAAACATACACAGTAGTGGAGTACGTTGGAGAACGCCGGTCTAATACGTCACCGGGCGTCTCAATCTACTGCTGGACACAGGGCTTTTCCTCATTTAATTTTTTCCCTACACAATCCCCACACTGGGCATGCGCGTTGGGGATATTAAAAAAAATAATAGGTTATACAGAAAGTAGACCAAAGTATTCGTTCATAAGCTTTAAAAAGTGTAAATGCTGTTTCACCATTTTAGAAAATTAAAAAATCTTCAGATACGAAAACTTAACATCACGCAACATGTACCCAAAGGGATAAGCAGAGGAATGTAGTTCACTCCCACATTTCACCCTTTACCGTTATGTCCCGCCATGGAATATAAAGGTTATACACCGTATATAAATCCAGACTAATACTTATTACTACATATTTTATTTAGTATACCAAATCATGATTTTTAATTTGACAACTTCAGTTATTTCGTTGAATATAGGTACATACATTTTTTATTAAGGTCTCCCACGGGTACATACATTTTGTATTAAGGTCTCCCATAGATACATACCTTTTGTATTAAGGTCTCTATAATATGGATAGTTTATTATGTAGTTTGCCTTTAATACCAATAAGCTTTGACAACATTAAGAATGTGTTAAAAACATGTATAAATAATATAATATAATGAAAAAGCGTATTTCTTTAAAATTTTGAGAAATGTAAGTTAAAGAAAGCAAGAAAGAGAAAAAACTTTTTTTAAATATAATCAACAACAGAAACGTCGTTGTGATTGGTTATTAGGTTGGTGACATCACGCGCGGGCTAATCTAAATTTGTAATTTCTAAGTTAATTACATAAATTTTATATCTAAAAGTACTGCGATTTTAATCTGATAATTATAAATTTTTCTGTAAAGCTGATGGCAATAGGTAACCTAACCTAAAATACATAGAAGCTTTATGCTCGCTCTTTTCTTCAAAAAAACAATGCATATGTTGCTAAACTCAGAAACGTCAAAAACAATAAAGGAATTAAAAATATTTAAATACTCACCCACTTTTTCGAACGACTATTAAGAAATATTTTTTTTGTAAAATCTTATTTTAGATTACGTTGACAAAATATATCTATAAAATGAACATAACATTTATTGGTTTTAC
>DWEI01004150.1:0-11971 GCA_018245875.1 Mysoria ambigua | reverse complement strand
ACTTACCCAGGTGGCGTTACTATCGTTGGACGACACAGTTTGAAATGAAGGGACGCAACGAAAAGTCATTTTGCTCTAAATACTCTAAGATTGGTCAATATTTACACATGAACCTCTTCTCACAGCTTACCTAGAACAAAACAAAACACATACTTAGTGATACACGTTTTATAAAAATCTTGACATTTGAGGAAGTATAGGAAAACCCTTAATCGTCAACATATAGACAACAATTTTCAAGTTTTGGATGCATAAATTAACTACCTGGTCAAGTGTTGAAGTCTTTGCTCCCTAAGTGTTAAATATTGCATTGAAATTCCCATAACTGGAAACGTAACTTAACGCCTGTAATCCCCGAAGAGGAAGGCAGAAGAATGCAGAACACTCCCATGTATCCCCGGTTACGTTTATGTCCCACTATGAAATAGGCGGTAAGCCGATTGCCATCCATCAGGCACATATCTAGACTCCGAAGCGATCCAGAAATCTAATCAGGGATCTCTCAAACGACAGTCGTACTTGCAACCAACACGTCCAACGAGGCAGACTGGGAAGGCATTTTGACGGTTTTAGCGTAATTCGAAAATTTTTGCGACACAGATATGTACTAATTTACTATATCCTAATAAATAAAATATAAATCTGTCAGATAGTATTTTTTTTTCTTTACTTCGCACAGAATCCAGGTTGTACATAAAGTACAAATTTCAACAAAAAAAATTGTATGAGTTATGTTTCTTATAGGCAGTTACTCTTATATAGGCAGTTATTCTTAATTTGTTGTTATATATTCAGTTATTCTTAATTCAAAATACGAATTGCATCTTGACGTATAGCGAGTAATACCATCAATGGCGGAGCTAATTATGATTGGATCGAGAGCTCGTCATCCATACATTTTAATGCTTATGCGTTTTAACACGCCTTACATTCACCTATAAGTGATCCAATTCACCATTAATTTTTTATTGGACTTCATTCAAATTGAAGACTAATTCAAATAGCATCATGCATTACTCGTAAATTAGATCTGTCCATTGATTTATCGGAGGACTCTGACAGTGTAATTGGCGCCAATTATCGTAGCCGTCCGTCAGTATAGATGTGATAATTGCACCCTCTATATTCTCTATGACTGCATGATATTTTATAATAATTTATGTGGTTATGCATTATTGTGTCTATGTTATACAGAATGTTTTTGAAATGTTAAAAACATTTTAGTTTACATTTACGTTAAGGATATCTCAAGCCGTATTTGCAATAAAAGTAAGCATTTTCCATTTTCTAGATTTAACTTTCTTTTTTCTGACACTTATTAGGGAAACAAGCCTTTGTTACGTATCTGGTAGTAAAGCCCAAGACTAGATTCTCCCCACTCCAGGGGTGGGATATTCTAATCAATATTCACAAAAAACATTAATTATATCATTTAATTCCACAAGGAACTGAATGAACTGTCATTAAATGACAACTTCATTAGGAAGCCTACAAGCTATGGCTTTATTCCTTTGCATTTCAGAGTGACCATCCCAAACAATGGAACGTGTATGTTTATTCAAAATTAGATAAATTTATTAAAACAACATCATACATATTGCAATATTCTCTTTTTCAAATTTTTCATTTCCGAACGATCATTCAATACTGAATTTGAAAAAGCATAAAAAACCTTTTACGACTGCTAATAAAACTTTTTGTTAACAATTAATCATTCATTTCATACACTTGGCACGAGTGGAGGAATCCTAGGCGTCAGTGCTCCGAGCGACGCCCGTGCCATGCCCGAGGCGCAACCAGTGTAAAGAACCAAATATACAAGCTTCAACCTTATATCTAACACTCTAAAGTCGATATTCAGTATGTACTTTTTTCTGTTGGTCAGTCGAAAATCGACAGATTGTAAGCTACATTGTAGTGCTTACAATACAGAACGCCGAACATTCTAGAAAAAAAATATGTGAACATTATCTGATTTATTACTTTCACGCCAATTTTTAAAGTTGAGTGGGTACCTAAGTATTTATATTTACTATGAAGAATTCAAGTTCTTAACTCCCTTAATTACATTTAAAACTTTCGATATTGCCGTTAGGACTTATTTGTATTATTGTTTTTATATTGTCACACTAGGTTCCTCACGGGATTGGCAGAGAGCATCGAGTGTCGAATATCTTTATCCTTACAGATTTGAAGTGCTGCTTATTTTTCTAACAAACATAACCATAGACAAAAATATATCGGAAATGCGGTATCCCATAATACAGTGCTTGTATTATATTTAAAAAGTAACAAATATGAGCTTGTTCACGGACAAATTCATCATTAAAATTACAATAAAAACAGTTACCTGCCTGTGCCACTAATTTAAACAACATTCCTGCTTAGTCTTTCATGCTTCGTATTTATGTAAAACGGAAGCTAATAAGTGTGCTCTTCTATTTATAAAAAGCTTAAAAACATAATGTATCAAAAGAAAGTGTATTCTATATCGTACATAGTAATGTCGAAATTTGGATAAAAGTAGGAATGCGTATTTAAAATTGGTAGCTCGGTTCATTTCGACATTCCTTGGCCGCCCGTTTTTTTTTTAAATTCGGGCGCGCATTAAATTGCCAGAGATTTGTTTTTATTTTTTAGTGTAACGTCCCAGTTATGGTGTTATTAGTTGGGTGAGCACGTCCTGAAACTTAGATTTATTCTATATTTTTTAAAATTAAACTCTTTTTTAAACTTTTCCTATATTTTGAGCCTCTATGCAATTTGTTTATAATAGTGACTCGATTGTAGTCAAAGAATTCTTTTTAAGTTGAACAAGAGCGTATTAACTTTATAAATGTGAACCGCTATAGCTATAGTGATTCAAACTTTCTTTATGGCGGTTAAACAAAGAGTTTATCCGCCATAAAGGAAGTTTATAGCAATAAAATTAATAGAAGAATGTCTAATGTTGTATGGATATATAATACTTATATCCATACAACATTAGACATTATAATACGTACTTATGTATACAAGTTCTACCTGTTCTACATGGACATTAATACATGGGATTACGTTATTTCAATAACATATTGGTATACATAATTAAGACAGACGAAATACAATAGGTATGCTTAATTCAAGTCTTTTTCAATTTGTTTCTAAATATATATCGGTTCAATAATATCAAAATATGGTAATATGTTAATTACTTTGGATCTCGCAAAATTAAGTTGTGAACAAAATTTTAATTAATGTCATATATCGTCTATGGTCAGAAGACAAAAAAAAATCCGAATAAAATTTGAATATTTCGAACGCAACTTTTAACTACTTTCAAGATATCTTCGGAGATTTAATCATTGGGGAGTAAAATGTTCCGTTGTCGAAACATCCAGGGGGCGTGGTCGCGTGATGGATGTTGGCGCAAGCCCAAGATTGAATGTCGTACTCGTTGTGCGCTTGACTCCCTATTAAATACATACAATGTTACACATACCGTCCGTGAGCAACATTTTTAATCTTAGCGCGATACAAATAAGGTTGCCTATAAGTGAATAATGAGGCAAGTAAATGTTGCTAGCGTTTAAAACCTTTGTTTCGACGCGGCCAGTTAAGTTAAGAAAACGTTAGAAGAAATTTAGTTTTAACTGGCCGTTAATGAAGGATGCCTGCGTGTGCGTCATTACTGAGATGAAAAAAAAAACAATACTTACGTACGGAACAACGTATGTTGAAATAATTGATTTGGATAAGATAATAGTCATGTTTAATAGCGAATAGTTTAGAAGTGTCTGCCTCGTTGGTCGTGTTGGTTGCAAGTGCGACTGCCGATCGGGAGGTGTTGGGGTCAAATCTCGAATCTGGTTCTATAAGAGTTGCTCGTGATATGAACATGTTCCCGGTTATGACAATAGGCTCACCACCTATTCCATATTGGGACGTAAACGTAGCTGGCGGAACGTGGAATCCCTGCCTATATAATACTATACTTATATGAGAATTATCGTATCTAGCATGCACATGAGCTAGATAGCGAACCCAAGGCGGCAGGCAGTCAACAATTATTATTATGAACAATCATTAACTAATGCTTTTAACAAAACCGGTATTAACTGGAATTACTAATATCGATCGACTCGTTTATCCGGTTCGATCCAGTTTCACGTTCATCACACGTGTCTAAGAGCGGTGGCGGGCCGAGCCCTTGCGAGGGCCGATGAAGACGTCGAGCGGTGAATACATTCATCCTCATCCATTCACCATCATAGTTGGGTCTCCTCTCCCAATAAAAAAAACTGTTCAACAAAGCTCTCTGTGTCTTGGTGGAGTAAGGACACATTCCCCGCGCCGGGATACCGGGTGTCGTGAGGCGCGACCAATCCCAGCGCTGGCAGACGGGCTGGCGCGGTCTGCCCAGGTACAGCCACGAGCCCTAGCCGTCTCTGGGCAGCGGCTCAGGCGGCACGAGACGCTGACCTTTGAGATCTTCAACACGCACCACCAACCATTATGCCCACAATTAGAAGTAGCTTTTGTCCAGCAGTGGACTGCAATAGGCTGATGATGATAATGACAAAAGAGTAATTCAAGTGTGATCATTTTGTAGGATTTTATAGATTAAGTATTTTTAGGTTAGTATGCTCAAACCAATTTTAAGAGCAAAATTAATTATGTACAGTCACGTATCTTTTTAAATCTGTTCATTGGCCACCAACCTTTAAGTCCACCTTATGTTCACTTGAGAAAGTGAAATCTGGCGGTAGTATTATTTACCAGAAACTAGAACGCTTCACGGAAAAACAAATTCAACATGGCATTTGAAAAAAGAACAAACACTGTTTTAATTTCGAACGCGCTATTAAATCATCTGTTTGTGAGTGCAGTGGGTATGGCAACACCCGAAAGTACGTTTCGAAAACACTTTATAGCGGGAACGAATCAGACCGGTAGCGGTTTAATTAAGTTTTAGTGCCGCGCGGCCGGCCCCGCGCGGCGGGCGTCGTGAGCGGCGCACGCGCCGCGCGCCGCCCCGCCGCGCGCCCGCCTAGCGCTCGATTGCTTTCTACTACTGTACGTAACAACACGCCTGTTATCCTCAAAGAGGTAGGCAGAGGAGTGAAGTACGCTCAGACATTTCGCCAGTTATGTACACGTCCCACTGTAGAATAGGCGGTGAGCCTATTGCCATACACCAGGCACATATCCATACTCCGAGTCATTACCAGGAAATTAACTGCTAGAGGATGTCTCTCGCTCTGCTTGGGAAGGGCTAACAACTTCGTCAGTCATTCCGCTACGGAGAAAGCAGAGGGATGTAGTACACGCCACAATCCATCAGTTACAGACGTCCATGGAATAGGCGATGGGAGTTTTAGAGTGCAATAAATATTTTCCATAAGACGGTCCAATCGGCACTAAATCCTAAATTACTATTACATCGTTGACATCTGACCGACCATCAATATCCGATCAACTTAACCATGCAGCCCAGTCCGTATCGTCTGCGGCAGACGCCCAAATCGACACCTACATGGACGAATGGTCGACCCACGGTTGGTGCTAGGGTTCGTGCGCCGCCCGGACGCCGCGCCCGAGTCCGTCCCGCGCGCGCCCGTAACACGGTAACCACGGGGCCTCTCGTAATTATTCCTTAAACGACCCACTAAGTGTGGGCGTCTTCCGACGCTCGACAACTCAAACGGAGCCGAGAGGACGTGTTCGAGCCGGCGCTGCCCGGGGTCCGGAGGTCTAATGGTCATCGAGGGGAGTTATTGATGTCAGACGCGATTGGATACATTCTATCACTTGCAGCTGTCGGTAAAGTGACTTCGTGATGTTTCAGTGAACGCTGTAACTGAATGTTTAACTGCATATAATGAGAATGCATTCCGACGTAATTGTCTATTTCTATTTCCATTTCGCTATGGATTCATATTCTATGGATACTGCACTGTGCGTGTCCAGATCGCTTGCTAGCGAGGTCCTGATGATAAGGTCGGCGTCGGGCCAGTTTTTGTGTGAGAAGTCATATGACTCGTTCATACGCAACTTCTGCCAGCTCGTAGTCAGAAGGGTGAAGTCGCGCCGCACGCGGTCCACTCATGAAATAGTCCATGTTAGTGGTATCACCAAAATTTTATAATATCCACTATCGCTCCGAATTTCCCTTCCAAAAATATATACGAAGATTTAAATGAGATTTCTTTTGTATTACTTTAAAAAAAAATAAGACAATAAGGATAGGTTACTAGCTGTTGAATTACCTTAAATATAATAAATTTAATGAACACTATAGGCACTTAATTGCAGATAGATTACATTTTATACACATCCGTTAACAGATCACCTATGCAGAAACTTATTTGGTAAAATTCCGTTTGAAGATGGCTCGAAGACCAGGAAGAACAATTAGATTCATCATCATCCTGTTAACTGTGAGGATAGACAGTTAGGACACACCTTCGAGACCATTATGTAGAGTTGCAAGATAGGAGTTTATTATTTTAAATTTATAGATATTTAACAGCAAACGTGGTCTTACGATGTCAAAGCTGCATACGTGGATTTGAACCTCAAACCGTCGGCGGCAGTAGGCTGATATCTGAACTGGTAAACTGATTAAAATATCTGTTTTCAAAACAGTGTATAAAATAATGAAATGAGGGATGAACAACTCCTTGAAAATTAATAAGGTTTTAATACTAACAATGTCGCAGGTACCAGCTACTTTGCTATGAAAAACATTAATAGCAAGAAACAATTATTACACAGAACCTGGACCGAAAAAAAAACCTCATTGTCTTGAGTAGGTTAAATGAAATGAAAGAGACGGAGCTATGTGATGGAAAGGGACAGCTACGGGCACTATTATAGTAATTGACGGTTGTAAATCTAAAGGTGTCATGTCTTCCGGTGGAAAAATTAAAAACGTAGACAGTTTAAATCACAAGAAATTGATGAACTTATGGCGGGAAGTTCGATTTTGATTTCAGGGGAGACGTATATAATGAAAAATAGTTCAATGTATTGAATGGCTTGTTGTTAAAATTGTTAGGTACATGTAATATATCGGTGACAAACAAACGACTATCTTTTCTCGTCGATGATTTATTAATGACAGGTGACAGATAGCACGTCCCTGAAGTAGATACACCATTACAAAACGTGACTGCTGAGTCCGGGGACCGTGGTTTTGATTCCCGTCCTGGACAAATGTGAGGATAAGAAGTGGTCAAAAATTTAACATTAGATAATGGTTTTATAAAAACACCATCATTTGCCTCGTCAGTCGTATTGATTGCGAGTGCGATTGCCGATCGGGCGGTCTTAGGTTCGAACCCCGGGCCGGGTGCTACTGGATTTTTATAATTTACATTTTCTAGTTGTGGCTTGAAGTCTGAAAATATGCCCAGTGTATGGTAATAGGCTCACCACCTATTCCACAGAAGGACGTAAACTTAACTGGTGAAACGCGGGAGTGTTCTACATACCTCTGCCTATCTGATCGGAGATTACAGGCGTGATGTTAAGTTTATTACCATAATGAAATAAATTAAAATTTTCTTCCAAAAATATCTTACAAAAATTGTCAGGTGCGATCAATTCACTATATTTACGATTAAGATTGACAGTTAAAATATCTTCTTTTTTTTTGAATATTATTCTTCATTTTGTAAGTGGCAGGGACAGATAAAATAAAATCTTCGTTTTTTTACAAGGTGAGGCAATGACAATTATGTCCGTGCATTCCCTGTAACAGATAATATATCTACACAAATTCTCGTCCTGACTGTCCCCACAGGATGACATTCATTAAATAGTGCTATTGACGACACTGTAATTGTTTTTAGACCAATAAAACGAGCTATAATAAAACATGTCTCAATAGCAGCATTCGCAGAAGGAGAAATAAAAGAACATAACGACATTTTTAATCTCAATAGCGCCGTACGTAAACCTCCGCACACACGAGTCTTGCGACAGAGACCTTAATTAAAGACCAATCTTTTACACAAATTGTATATTCCTACACTTGAAACCAATAATACATGCTTGGAGGGTGTGCCTCATAGATATAAATGGATGCAGGTGTCGAGGGAGACTAAGACTCAGCTAATTTTATCAAATATATAAGATACTGGTTGACGTAGTTTTGAGAAACTGTACCTATGTGAATTAACTTATGTTGGAAAAACAAGTTAGATTTGTAAGGATCGAAATATTTGGCGCTATGTGGACTTTGCTTACAAGACTTACAAGAAACCTGGCGTAAAGATATTACAATATTAATATACCTCTAGAATATTGTCATTGTCCAAGAAACCTAATTCTAAAAAAATAAAACGAATAATACCGAGCCATAAGACATTTCCAAATTATGTACTTTCGAGAAGGCTATGAACAGCTGTGAATATAGAGCTGCAATGTATAAGGTTACTTGAGACCGGTTTAACAGCTTAATTGTCCAGAACTAAAGTATTAGTGTAGTTTTAGTAAAAACTACATTCTGTGATTCTCAAACGATGACATTTGGAGAGCGTAAACATATTCAAATGTGGAACAACAATTGAACTAGGGAGGTTTGCAAAAAAAACCTTTGGTGCTTTGTAATGCGCGCGCCCGATGTGTCTGACGCTTTACACTGGCTGCTGGCAACGCGCACGCAATACGAATTTATAAATAAACGTGTTCGAAATTTGAAACATTTAAATTACATGTTATTGCTACTGTGCACGCGGGTGCGTCCGATTCCTTTCCCCAATTCCATTGCACGTTGTTATTATGGCCGCCGATTCGCTCATCCCGATCCGATGTTGCCATGAAATAAAAATCTTTAGCCTAATTCGTGGGAGTACAATGTTGTTTAGCGTGAGAAAGGGTTTTGAATTTTGTGTTTTCAGAACTATGCCAGTTATGAAAATTTGGCTTAGAGGCGTAATCATACACTTGCGACTTGGTTTAAGTAATTCTACCACGGCAGTGTAAATACTTTCAATTTACGTTTAATAAACAAGTACTGTAAATAAGTATGATTTATTGTTATAGAATTTAGTTCAATTTTAAGAGAATGAGGACAATTTCGTAACTGACGTGTGAATATTTGTGTTTATTTATTTTCAATGAACTTAATTAAATTTAAATACTGTTTCGTTTGTTGAATGGCAGTAAGCGCAATTGCTGATCGACAGGTCCTAGGTTCAAATCGGTGTTATTCTTCTTATATTCGATCTTTGTAACTTAGATGTTGTAGTTGAAATTTCTAGAAGTAGTATGGAGTGTGGACTTGTGCTCACAAAAAGCTCACCGCCTATTCCATAGTGAGATTTAAACGTAACCGATGAAACGTAGGAGAGAAGGTACTTTACTCCTCTGCATACCTCTACGGCGATTACAGTTATGGTGTTACGTATTTTCACTTTAGATAGGTAATTAAAGATATTTGTTCTGTGTAATTATAAAAGCTTTTTTATAATATTTTTTTTGTGAACTGCCATGAGTGCCATGGTTATTCTTAAATGTTATAACGTAAGAACCTCAATATCATAAGTGTGGGGTAGAAATTTGTCATTAGGTTTTTATTAATTAGGTGTTATGAAAAAAAAATCATTATAATATCCCATAAAACAAACTACCATACATATGTAAAACCGAACCAATATTAATTACTGTAAGCTGATAATAATATTATTAATTGGGATGCGCGGTGCAAGTTTCGAAAAAATTAAAATGAGATAATTCGAAAGACGAACGCGCCAACGGTTGCGCCAGCGACCCGCTGCGAGTCGCACTTCAAAAAAAGAACGCCGTCAACCCAACTGTCAGTACGCGGGACCGAGAATGAGAAATGTTGCTAGCACAGAAAAAAAAAGAACGAACCACTCGTTCATTCATAAACTCCGACCGGTCGCATTTAGAAATTAGTTTATTTTAATTACTCGGTGAACGTATTGTTGTAATAATTATCGGGCCGCTCGATCCTCGAACTGGACAATATATTTTATTGTCTCTCTGTATGCCCGTGATTTATACGTCTAGTTAGTAAGTTATTCGAATTTTAATTTAGACGAGTTTTAATGGGGGCCACGGCTGAATGGATTCTAATTAGGGGAAAACAAGCGGACCGGTGTATGAATAATGCGAGATATAAATTCCGGTCACGGGTTAGAAAAGCGAACGCCACGTACCTGACCTCCGCGACGCCACAATACCATCGTGTTTGTTGTAACAAATTGCCTTCGTAAAAGTTGATGGTGAAATATTAACAGGAAGCAAGTGTATACGAGCCTATGTGATGTTTACAATCGTAAATGAAGAATTTTCTCCATGTCGATATCTTACCAAGTGTTCACGGTATGCTTTTATTACATTTTTTTAGTTTTTTTTATCTGTATTATATTTAATCACAAAATTTTATCAATAATTCACGGTATGCTTTTTTGTCATTATTGTTATAGCTATTGCTATAACAAACTATTTATTAAAAATATCCGAACAGATTATTCGTTGTGGAAATATGTAGGTATCTATCGATTTCATACCTCTAGTCGACTTTGCTGACAGTAAATAGGTATAACTCGAATAAGTGGCTAAAATCCGACTGCATTTTAATCTGTCTCTGCTAATTGGAATTTATCTGTTAATTTAGCGCGGGCAGCTGGATAAAATAATACGGAAATTAGCAAATACGTTTAGGATAAACCGCTGAACCGGAAACTAGGCATCCATATGGCAACAAGGCTGTAGTTCTACATAATATACAAGTGCCTAATGGTCATAACAACGAGTAATCTAAAATGAGATATTCCAATTAATTACACATTTTCCATACTCGTGTACCTACCTGGTGGAAATCGAACTCCCAGAAAGAGGCTGACTACAAATCATTAGCGTATGCTGACAACTTTTTTAAGTTTGATAGACTACTACAAAGTAACTTCGTTTCTAACATCACGCCTTTATTTAGGTAATGGTATCATTCCCATTTTGCACTAGTTAAAATAACAATCAGCATTATAGCAGACAATACGATCTTAGAACAAAAAAAAACAAAATGAACATTACAAGTGCAATGAAGTAGTAAATTGTTGGCATCAGATCGTAAAGGCATGTTTTATATCCCCACCGCCATTAAAGCAAGAGGAAACAGCCGCGCCGCAGCTCACCGGCGACATTACTCAATACTTCATTAACTGCTGTTCACAATTCATTGCTTATAAATCATAACATTGAAAAACAAGAACGCACTCATTTGGTTGCCCCGTGCCGCGACCACTACCCGTAATAAAAACAAGACGATCCGAACCAGCTGTTCCCCCGCGAACGAGTGAACGAGATGAGCGTTCGCGCCATATGTAGCTTGGTGGAGTGTCTAGCGGAGGGATATACAGTTCAGCCAGCGCTACGAGGTAGTCTACTCTATATGTCCATAGTATGAATTGAACTAAACATTTTTTTTATTCTGGCAACATTTCGCTACTTGTACAACATGAAATCATTTATGTTTTTGAACGTAGCAGTGAAAGTGTGATTTTTTTAACTACAATAAATGAGACCGATGTAATATATTATAAAGATTATTATAAATAACGTTATAATTCCGTTTCAATTTCATCCTAATAATTACAAAGTAATAAACTATTAACGTACATAGCTGCGAAAAATAAAAACGGATTTTTTTTTTATAATATTTGTGACATGGTCTCTGACACTACCACTTAGTTTTCATTATTTCTCTCGCTAGTCGTAACTCGCTGTCAGTTAAGGGAGTCTTTCATCCTTGCTCTTTTTGCCTATTAAAAATATATCGGCAATGCTTATTGAAAATCGAATTTTAAAATAGCCAATTAGACACATGAATGTGGATTATTAAGATTCCTTTGTGGGCGGTACAGATTATGACATGTCGCATTTATTCTTGTACAAAATCTATTGCCACATTATATTTATTACAGAATATATAATTATTAATTGATTTAAGATATAAAAA
>DWEI01004149.1:0-11973 GCA_018245875.1 Mysoria ambigua | reverse complement strand
GCTATTTATGACGATGTGTTTTAATTATAGCTAGACGCGCTGTCAGCGACTGTGGCACAAATTAAAATTTTATTGACTTCTTCTTTGAAACTTTCCGCAAATCTCAGGGACATTATGGTGTTTTTTTTTTACAAAATACCAATATATTACAAAAATCAATATGTACACAAATCTATATTGTTTTAAAGAATGGACTCTTCGCCTGTAATCCTCGTAGAGGTAGACAGAGGAATGCAGCACATTCCCACGTTTCCCACGAATAGGTGGTGAACCTATTGTCATGCATCAGGCACATATTCAGACTCTGAAACACTACTAGAAAATCTAAATTAGGAAATTTTTGTAGTGTTCGACCCGGGAATCGAACACGGGTCCCGATCGGCAGTAGCACTTGCAACCAACACGGCCAACGAGGTAGTCGATATATTGTTTTAATGTTAAGTAATCACTAAAATATTCAGCTTGCAATTGAAGGAGGCTAAAAGACAAAAGATACAAACTGATCAATCATTTGTTAAATGCGTTAGTATGAGTTTATCCAACTTAAGTTTATCCAAAATTCTTTTACAAAGGTGTTTTTACAAATACAGCAGTTTCTAGATTGTCTCGTCTTTTCTGATATAAATAGTCATATATATTTCCGGCCCTTTTTATCGTTCCCACTCTTCTAACATGGGCCTCCTCGAGAGGGTTAAGGCCATAGTCTGCCACGCTGGCCAAGTGCGGGTTGTTAGACTTCACACGCCTTAGAGAACAATTTTTTTATAGAATTCTAAGGTGTACAGATTTCGTCACGATGTTTTCCTTTGCCATTATAGCAAGTAACATTTAAAAATAAGAAGCACATTTTTTAAAGAGGTGCGCGTTTGGATTTGAACCCGGCCTCCCGGAGTGAAAGGTTGAGTTTAAAGCCATAACGCTATCACTCCTATTCAATAGTCGAAGCCTTTGATATGTACAATTTGCCCATAATTTGTTAATTAGAATATAGGTATGTCTGCTTTCTATAGTTTTATTTACCATGCAATAAAATGAAATAAAAATAATACGAGTAAAATAATAATTAACATTGATAAATTCCATTCGCACTCACCACTACGCAACCTGCTCATTCCTATAAGACTACTTCTTCTTGATTCGATAAAGTTTCAAAAAAATAATACGTAAATAACTACGTAATAAAAAAGTCTTATTCCAGATAATAGTGCGTTCAGACGACATTCATCAATCTATCTAACGGGAGCTTTTTTTATGTAAAATCAATCGAAAATAAATATTAAAATATAAAATGAACTGTATATTTTTGAATGTCCGTAAGCGATGCTTTGTTTCAGGTTAAGCGGCCAGTCAGTCTACTTCAAAATGATTTTCAGGGAATTCCTCCTCTTCATGGATCATGTTTATTTTCGAATGTCGATTACTGAAATCACGTGTGGACTTGTTGACTGAGCTGCTCAGTTTGTTTAACGTACGGCAGTAATAAAGTAACCAGTCCATGTTGACCTCTAGCACTTCCCGGAAGCGATGGAATTCTAAGCTTAGAACTCACGAGTGCGTTAATGCAGGGCTCCTGCTATCGTGGACCTTTCAAACACTGACGGTCAATGAACCTAAATACTGATTTTCAAAAAAATTGTGCGTTTGGCCGTTCAATAGTTTGATTCATATATGGATGTAAGAATGGTTAACAAATTTCATTGACATGTGCGTTTCCACGGCAGTACCTGTCGTTAAAATATGATTCGAATAGAATTATAGAACATGAGCTGGAATGGATATCTTTGAATAATATGGGTTCTTACTAATGTAGTGTACCTATGTATAAACAAAATTTATAATTATTCATGTGCCGCATTATTTCGGGAAGTTGCATGATATCGCTTTTGTATGTATATAAAAATGCAAATATATCCAAATGATGTACTTTCGATTCGAGTTAATGCTATTTAAATCATTGTAATAATATGTATAAGCAATTTGACGTAATTAAAAGTTAACATCTTAAACGTCTATAAGCAATAACGTTTCTATTTCAGAATCCCGTGAATCAGCGTTTGTGCATGCGTTGTCGGCGGCGGCGCTAGCGCACGCTGTAGCGCGCGCGTGCAGCCGCGGCGAGCTGAACGAGTGCTCGTGCGACGCGCGCGTCAGGAAACGCACGCCGCGCCACTGGCAGTGGGGTGGCTGTTCAGAGGTGAGGAAACAGCGTTGACGATCATAGTGAAGCGATGCTAGTCACTGTTAGTAACGAATACTAGTAGCCGATTGTAACAGTTTCGTGTGCGTCGGAATCGATTTCGATTGTTATCATTAGAGACCAATTGATTAAGTTTTGCTTAAAGTTTCAAAGAATGCTTAAAGATTTCTGGATGTATATTGATGTTCTTAGATGTTCCTTTCCTAGATGTATATTCATCACTAATCTATGAATTAGAAGAATTGATTTACATTACAAGTTGTTTGCTTACATTACAAGAAATGTTTTCGACGGAATTCCAGATGTTTCTCATTTGCCGGATAGTAAATGCGTCTAGAAATTGGACAGTTGGACTAAGTGTTGGCATGTTGTCTATTTTATTTACTCGTATGGCGTTGTTAGTGGAAATATTTATTTTGCAGCAATTACAAATTTCAGGATATAAGATACGGAGAGATGTTCAGTCGAGATTTCGTCGATGCCAAGGAAGACAAGAACACTGACGAGGGGCTGATGAACTTGCACAACAACGAGGCTGGACGACGGGTAAGGTGTAGATAGTTTCCTAGTTTGATTTTTAAAATTGGCACAATCTGCTACATTATTCACATCAGCGGATTTCTATATGAGGAACCACGTCGAATATGTTATTTATATGAAGAAATATATAAATTATTATGATTAAATATTAGTTTTCAAAATTACAATGTTAATTGAATCTATTATTAAATTTCATATTAACTTGACAATGATGTGACTCATCTAAGACGAAAGCAACAATAACACTTACATGTGGTGGTGACGATTTTTTTTTTTATCATTTTCTGGACGTCTTGAATTTAAAATTGTCAGGATATCTTGAATCTCTTACCTGCTTATCCGTATGCTTATCTGTATGGTGATGCTCTGAACGTTGCAGGCTGTCCGAGGACGCATGCAGCGCGTGTGCAAATGCCACGGCATGTCCGGCTCCTGCTCGGTGAGAGTCTGCTGGCGCAGGCTGCCGCAGTTGAGGGTCGTTGGAGATGCACTTACGACCAGATATGAGGGTGCTTCCCACGTGAAGGTGAGATGGAACCAATTTTTGTGCGGTATTTCCATGCAAATATAAAATTAGAAAATACAAACAGCATTCTGAATCCGAGTACTATAGTAATGAGGATTGGATCTTTTGATAAACATGTCTTTATTATCACCTTCAGGTCGTCGAGAGAAAGAGAGGCAAAAATATAAGAAAACTGCGACCAATTCACCCAGATATGAAGAAACCTAACAAAACTGACTTAGTTTACTTGGAGGACTCACCAGATTACTGCGAGCCAAATGACGAGTATGTGAAAGTTTGTTAACTTGTTATGAGAAATATTTCATTTATAATTTCGGCTAAACGGTGCAAGACTAATTTCTTTTTAGTACGTTAACTTTAATTGACTGAGAAAATGTACAGTTGATTCCTTCATTGTACATTTGTGGCAAAACAATTTTTGTGCATAATTTTGCTTCAAATCACAATCTGTTCATTAACAGGCTTATATATAAAGTGATAAACTACTCTTTATAAGTTTCGGGATGAGAGCAAAACTAAATAATCATTTTTTTAAGAAGACCTCGCAGTTATCGCTACAATCTTCAGTGAATCTTTCCTAAAATAATTGCTATCGTCTATTACTTCCTGTACTTTAAAATAAATATGACATCAATCTGTAATTAATATTTGATACTGATTGCTCCTTACGCGGCACATTAAAGGCGACAATAAATCTTATCAAATCTGGTAATTTCATAAATGTCATTATCTAAAAGTTTCCTCAAACCAATTCTATGGAATTGATTTACGATAAGTCTTTTATCACTATAATTGCTTGATTGTATCATCGTCTTAACAATATTCAATCATTTTTGTCCCATATTTTTAACTGTGTCGTGGTAGGTATACACAAAATACTTTTCTCGGAATTATTGTTAACCTTATTAGTTACTGAACAGTAGTTATGTATTCCAGTTATAATAATGTTACGGACAGATTAAATCTACAGAGTTTTAACCTTATGAGTAAATATTGATAACAGTTTCAAGTCGATTAGTTTAAGTACATGTCACGCCCTTAAACTGTAGCAAACTAATGCAAACCCTGCTTCTTATCAATAAACAAATAGGCAATTATGATGCTTATCGGGCCAATCCCCCATTTTGTTTCAAATATATCTTAAGAATTATTATTCTTAATAACTTATTCGGAATTTGATTCTTTATTTTATTTTTTTATTTTTTATTTTATTACAAAAACTATCAATAATACTTTACTATCAGTAATAGCGTGCGACATTGACAATGACTTTATTAGATGTGACCTCCTAATATGCTTCATATTTGTTGTCATAAAAATAATCATTTCCTAAAGAATTACGTGATAGCTATAATATTAGATTTTCTAAAAATTTATCATGATTCCAGTCTTTTATACCTAACTTATATTAAACTTTATTATGTTAATTTGTCAGTTTTATCCAACCCTCATATTGTTTCTCTGTTAGAACACGTGTCTTTACTGAGAATGAGATGGCTAAGGTCATGTTCTGCCAGGCTGTCCTTGTGCGGGTTGGCTAACTTCACATGCTGTAGAGAACATATTTTTGAACTCTGAGGTGTGCTGGTTTCCTTTCGATGTTTGCTGTGCATGTTTTTAAAATTCTCGTCTTCTGCAGGCTGGGCATCCTTGGCACGCGAGGCCGTACCTGTAACCGTACGTCCGCTGGACTCGACGGCTGCCGTTTGCTCTGCTGCGGAAGAGGATACCAGACCCGTGTACGAGATCACGAAGAAAAGTGTAGGTGTCGCTTTGTGTGGTGCTGTCGAGTCCACTGCGACACTTGCCGCTACAAAAAAGATCACCACGTTTGCAACTAACGTTTCTGAGGCAATGATTTGTGGTGTATGATTTGGGGAAGTTGATTTTACTTTTTCAAAAGTTAACGCGCAATTGGTGTTAGGGTATGGTTTGGTAACAAACATGAATGCCATTGCTTTTGAATTAGAATTTCAATGTGTTGGTGTACCGTCAAAGCTTCATAAGATCGTAAATTTTAACTGCCATTATTAGGTGTAAACATTTTCGAAACATTTGGATGCTTGTTAAGATAGTCTTAGAACTGATACATTTGTTTTCTTACTTGCCAGTAGCGTTATTAACAGTATGGATTAAGAAATATTCAGATCTTATAATGCATAGTTGTCGCAAGAAATTTAATGTTGAGTCTAAAGTTAGAAGTGCAGAAGCGTAAAAGCAAATATGGGATTAGATTGAACAAACATTGATAATGATATTTATGAGAGCGATCCTAGTACTAACGCTTTTATGAAATACTCTTGGATACTTTTTTTAATATTTCATACTTATTAGGTATTATGATAATTAATGTGTCGTTGTAGAATATACAACAATTTCTCGCCAAAATGCTCTTCATACTTAAATCAATATTTACGGACTGATTTATTTTTAATTAATTAGAAATCCTAATAGTATTTATACATAAATTTTCTGATGATAAGCTTTAATATTATTTACAGTATTATATTAACTTATTTTATTTTACGTTTTACCATGTACAAAGTTGTAAATAGCTATTTTGTTAATATACATACAAATAGGCAAATAACTTACCTTAGTTATTAGATCGGTTTAATTTTAAGACTTTAAACGGCTATAACAGATTGTATTTTAGTTTCTACTGTACTTTTATGGTCAATTGTAAATATTGTTAGAACTGTATTATGTACTTATTAGAAGTAATTTATTTTGCGTTCTACCTCAGATGGAAAAATCTTTATCAAGCATTGTTACTTCGTTATTAACGACGTCACGTTTTATCTCTTAGTTTATTAGTTGACTTTCAGCTAACTCTTTGTAAATAACTACTTTGACTTTAAGTTAGTAACTTATTGTATTAGATTGTGATAGCTTTATGTTCTTAGCGATGACCCAACTGAAATTTGTAGTTCTTAAAAATGCATGAAAATTTTAATCTATTATTGTATTGTGGCTATCTACACGTGTATATAATCCATATTTAACATTGTGGTCGATTGTTTGATATTTTTCATATGCCTAGATCTATGTAGAGTTCCCATTTTTTGTGAATGTGTCAAATATTCATTTCATATATTGTATAATTTTTCGGAAACTCATTAAATTGTAAGTTAATTTTAGTAATTAAAAACCATTTTGTTTTAATTTGAACAATTCCATACCAAATGTTAAATTAAGTGAGAGGGTAAAAATTCATTAAAACGTACTACAAATAATAATCATTAGTTTAAAATGTTGACAATTTTTTGCTTATTTTCCTTTAGATGTGATGTAATCGAATGAAGTGAAAAGTGCAGTTTTGGGTTATGTCAATTGGAATATAATTTTCTTAAATTTCAAATATTCGACTTTTGAGTCCGTTTCAGAATATGCCGGATAGACTCTTGCTTTACATTAAGACGTAAAAAGGGTAATATGTAAAGTAACTTTGTTCGTAAATTCTCAATAAATTGCAACATAATTGATAGTATGGTTAGAAGACAATAAAATAAATCAATCTTTGCTCCGTTGCATAGTAACTTGACAGAAAAGTTCCGCGATCACGGATTAGGTACTAATTATAAAGGGTCTATTTATAAGAGTCTCAGGAGACGTAATCATTAATTTTTCATTGTAATATTTGTTCATAAAAATCACCGAAAACTATGCTACACGAACCAAAAGAGGACGTGGTGGAACTGCAGAGATTTCGATATCTTTTTATGTTAGAGGCACATATAGAAAAACTTAAAAAGACTTGATTGAAATTTAATTGGTGAGCATAAATAATTATAGTCGATGCTTTCTATACAAGTACAGTTTAAAAATTTTGGTATTAGAAACAAACTCTCAAACCTTTTACTAACTTATAAGAAGAGTCGAGGCAAAGACTAGATTTCTAGTGTTATCATTTTTGGATATGAAATAGTTACTACTCGATGTAAATTGCGTAAAATAAATGTATTAGAAAAATATTAAAATCTTTTATTTTACCTTATTGTACTTCACCTGTTAATATACTAAATGTACTATATGAATATATGTGTTTATAATTCTTTATGGGATCTGATGGAATCAATATGTCTTTTAACGTACTCGTAATGAAGTTTTGAAAAGCATACTTCGGATTTAAATGAGAAAAAGCGACCTATTCTCTATTTCTGGTTCAATAAACGCCCATCATAAACGATATTTATGATCTACTAAATTTCTGTGATTTGCTTGACAACACATTTTCTTTGTTCCACTTGTCAATAAACTATTATCGGCTTATTTCATTCATATGCATTTTTATCCGCTGTATTTTATCTCTTATGATTACGTATCTTAAATTATTGTTAGGGTATCCCATAGAAGTGTAAATTTTGGTCCCTTGGTTTTGTCTAGTCTATAAAAATTTCCGTATAATATGTAATTTATCTTAGTTGATTGATGATGATGAGCATTTTATTAGTTATTCTATAGAAAACAATCAACAAAAACAATTCATACAATTAACATTTGTAAAATTTACATCAATGATATTAACAGCTGAAGAATAAACTTCTTTCCTTGAAATTCATGGTAGAATATTTGGTAGGTACACGTATTTACGCATTTTAAAGTAAATATGTTCAATAAAATGTATAGAAAAAGCAAAAACAAGTATAACATTAATTTTTATTTATACGATCATAAAAAAGGGTAATGGTACAATTGTTATTGAATTTATTATTATTTATTGACCGAGTGGGTTTCCAAGCCAAGGGTACAGTCGCGGGCACGGCGTGCACACTTGCATCCAGTATGACATCTGGAAAGTGAAAATTAGTCAGAAAATTTAAATAATTGCCTTCCTTCTCTGTTGCTAACCTATAGTCTGAACATTCCGAGCAAATTAATACTCATAAAACTTGAAATGATCTTCATAAAACTTAGAAAACATGAAAATATAATTTCTAATAATAACATATATTCCTTGATAATCCGAATCTGAACCACATTCAAAAAACATTGTCCTTTAGACTTTTAGCAATGTATGTAACGAGCCTTAAATAGATTACAGTTAAACCGCAATGTATTGAATATAATTAATGTTAGTATGAATAACCATTGAATAATAATATTTTACAACATCTTACAAGAGTATGGTCAGAATTCAAAGGACCACAACTTCTGGCAGCACACCCAGCAGGAGCTCTGTTGAGGCAAGGCTTCCTCGCGTATTCATCAACGCTGACCGGATCGCGCACCCACTCTATTACCTCATTAGCGGTCACCTGTAAACGTGTTTGAAATTGTTGTTCCTGTGATTTTTTATGCTTGTAATGTAACCATGGTAACATTGTTATTTCGTTCATTGACGTGTTAAAGTTGATTAGAAATAATCGATTTTTTCTGTAGAGCTGTTTAATATATATGAAAAATTAAATAGTTTAGTTTTATAAACATTCAATGATTTGGTTAATATTTATATTCACAGTACGACAATAATCTTATACTGTAGTTGCAATGGACAGGTATCATATTTTGTTTTTTTTTAAAAGTATGTACAGCACAATTTTAAAATGTTATGGAGTAAAATATACAAATAAAAAAAGAAATACACTTATTTGTAGACACATAATATTTACTTGAATTTTTTACTTACCATGAACGCGTCGTGAAGGTTGTTGACCAGGTCTAAGAACCTGAACACGGCCCTGCCCACAGCTGGGTTCGAAGAGATGAACCATTCGTGGACATAGAAGCCGAAGGGGGCACGATTTCCTTTGTAATGCCTTTCAAAGTTCTGCATTATAAACTGGAACCAACCCTCTTCATCTCCCAGATCAGGTCTGCAAAAAGATGTTTGTTAAATTTTATTTAGCTAGATTTTAAATTAAGAGAACATTCCTAGTGATTTAATATTTTTTCTTTATATCGGGAGGTTTTACTATTAATCTGATGTACAGATAATGTAGAAAAGAACTAGCTTTGCTTAAAACCAACCTGAAGATGCAAGCGTCAACGAAAGAGCAAGGAAAATTGTTCAAGTCAGTCCATGCTATTATCGGAAGCACCCATGGCCCAGGAATAGCAGCAGTTGGGCACGGAGGAACAACACAGTCCTGACTTGACGCGTAGTTCAAAGTATATGGCCACAGCCCTGGATCAACAAGACTAGTGGTTGGCCAAGAGGAGTCATATTTAAGCCCCGCACTAGTCATCATCTGAAAACTAGAGTTGCCAGCCAGTTGGAGGAAGGGAATGCGAACACCTGAAATACATTCATATAATTAACTGTTGTTAAAAAAAGAAAATAATGTTAGTTTATCTTTGTATAACAAACCGTGAATATTTTCCTCGGGAATGTTTGCGAAAAAAGCCATCTGTCTTTTCTGGTCACCAAACTCGCGCATCATGGTTTCGTAAGTAGCTTCTGCCCAATATGTCTGAGGAGTTTGGTGAGTGATAGAGTGGAGGGCAATTTCATAGCCTTGATTGTACAATTCGTTGACAAGTACATAATTTGTGTATTCATGGCTGACAAAAAAGGTTAAGCCAGCCGGACAGCCATTTTTGTTTCTGCGGTTATACAAACTGCGGTAGGTTTCGACGTTGACCACATTCACGCCATCGTCAAAAGTTAGGAGAACGAACTGCAATATGAATTTAACCATTATTTTTAGAGCTAAACTGTTTTTAAAAATAGTTTGCATATTTACTTTAACGAGAAACTCAATTTTTATTATAAGTAGGAATTTGTAAATATTGTAAAGGTTCATGAAACCAGTTGCGTTCAAGCAACTGTAAAACTAACCTGTGGGGTATCTCTTGGATCTTTACCGCCAGGAATTGATGTCGAAGAGCATCTGCAATCTGGCAACTGGCATGATTCTTGGTTACATTCTTCGGCTAAGGGTAGTTCATCAGCCACTGCTAATGCTGCTAGCAATAAAGTAAAAACCCACAGAACCGACTTCATTATGTCCACTTCCACGACAATGGAAAAGTAATTTAATTTTTTTGTTTCGCACTAATTTATATATCAACAAAATATCTGTTATCCATATCTACTGATTTCGCTATAATCATGAAATCTTGAAAGAATTAAATAATTTATTTTTTAGCTTTTTATGTACTTCATCGTATTTGCATTTACTTAAGACAAGGTTGCTTGAACTCTCATTCTGTTATGTTTAAGAATATTCCGGTTTTTATTATAAGTGAGCTCATAAGGCCTACTTTTGCCTGCCTAAGTGAACTCGTAAGGCCTCATCCTGCGTTTGAATGCCGGGTCGAGTACTACAGGAATTTTCTAATTTCGATTTTTTAGTTATGGCTTGAAGTCTCTAAATGTGCCTCACCTAATAACAGTAATTATTGCTGTATACTGACCTCAAATTCTTGTTCAGATCGTTCTCTTAATATAGAGTTCAGATTACATGATTTGTAAAGCATGCGTTTAGATGAAGGTGAGCGTATCGCCTTAGTCTGATGTCTGAATTAATGTCAAACAGGACTGGGTGTTGTTAGCCAGAAAATCTACAGTAAATCTGGATAAATGCCCTCGGTGATTTCGGGATACGAATGTGCAAAATAGTGTAGGTGACTTGGTGGTAAACTTATTTATTTTTATTTATTTAACAATTTTGTACACAAAAAAACAATAATCAGAAAAAACCATGAAGAAACGTATCTATTTTAAGCCTACCCGCGTGTACAAAGAAGATGCAGTTTTAGTTGGCCCCACACCATAGAGTTATGTGCGCTGGTCACAGTCATGAAACATAAGATATGAAATGAAGTTTACATTTAAATGTGATCAACTAAAGTATTAGAAAAACACAAGTGTTCTATACTCCTACTTCTTTACGGGGTTACTGGCGTGATATAATATGTATTTTGTCTTGTTTCATGAATGTTGATGATCTATTTATCAGTGATTCTACAAACTACAACCAATAGCTGCTATCTAGTAATATGTATTGTATTTAATCAAGCACTGCTTCATGCTGTCCTTAAAATAAATGTTTTCTTTAAGATAATCAGGTGAAATGTTCGAATCGAACGATTATTACACGTATAATGATAAAATACACATTATGTATGTCACTGGTAGATATAAGTCTAGTTGCCTGTCCCAATCTATGATATTGAGTACAATTAAAGGAATAACAGAAATTGGAATACATTTGATGATAAGTAAGCATTATGATGTCATGTACCGATTGTATTTGATTATATACAGAAATCAATACTAATGTTATTTAAATAGATCGGCAATTGTAAATTGTTCGTGATTGGCATAGGGTATTTTATTTATTTAATAACGTAAAAACTCAACATCACGCCCGTATCCCTCGAAAAGGTAGGCAGAGTAGGAGGTACACTCCGTCTTTTCACCAGTTACGTTTATGTCCCGTAATCGAATTGACGGTGACCGTATTGTCATATACCGGGCACATATTAAGACTCCGTGCCACAGCTAGAAAATCTAAGAAAAATCCAACAATGCCCGACCCGGGATTTGAACACAGGACGTCGCACCAGTACGATCAACGACACATTCTTTTATTGTCATAATTGTTAACTAAAATCTGGAATACAAAGACCGGACAAAATGCTCTCTGCAATTCGGTACCAGGCAATGCAGTATGATGTTGAAATGAAACTTATCTATAATGAAATATATAAATGAAATATATAAACGCAACTTATCTATAATGACGTTTATATATGATTGCAA
>DWEI01004148.1:0-11975 GCA_018245875.1 Mysoria ambigua | reverse complement strand
ATCCAGACTCCGAACCACTACCAGAATTATAATTTAGATTTTGTAGTAGAAAATTATTTTATTACAAAATTTTGTTGCGTTCGATGTCCCGATCGACAGTCGCACTTGCAACCAACACGACCAACGAGGCAGTCTAATATTATTAGCACATATGTATTAATTGCTAATATAAAACCATATGACCGCCTCGTTGGTGGTGTTGAATGTAAGCGCGACTGCCGTTCGGCCCTGGGTTCAAGTCCCGGGTCGGGCACTATCGATTTATTCTAATTCAGATTTTCTGATAACAGCTCGGTATCTGGAATGTATGGCAATCGGCTCACCAACCATGCCATAGAGGAACGTAAACGTAACTTGCGAAACGTGAGACCACGTCCCTCTACTTATCTCTTCGGGGATTAGAGCTGTGATGTTATATAAAACTAAACATTACATGTACATATGTACGCTGGTACCCTTGTATACCAGTTAAATAAAACAATATCATCTACCCACGAACGTCTATTGATGTCATCAAAAGGTTTAGGAAAACGCACGTAAAAGTAATTAAAGACTTAATGTTTCAAATTTTCTATATATACTACAGCTTATTTACGCTATAATGAGGCTACCCGAATATATTGAATAATTCAAAGTATTGACTCTGTGATTGGCATACCTACAAATGTTATACGTTATAATGAGGCTTCCCAAATACATATATTGAATAATTCAAAGTATTGAATCTGTGATTGAGACTTTTTACCGACAAATGTGTGTAAGTACGCTCACACTTAGCGGGGTGCTTCATTGTATACCATATTTACACACACATCTGTAGGTAACACGTGTGGACGGTGGTATGGATATGCGCAGACGAAATTAATAAGAATAAACTTACTTGGCCCGTGAAAAAATCAATTTCGTGTCTCTCTCATACGTTCTATAGAATAGAAATTTCATGTGACGTTCTTGATAGTGCGTTTAAGTGTGTATATTTTGGAATGAAGAAAATTATTATTAAAATAACTGTGTACTAAAATAAAAAAAAAATATTTACTAACGTACTTTGATGTATAGCAAATCGTTGGTTACGTGTGCTTGGCTTGGAGTCGTACCTGGTACCAAAGCCGATAGAATTTCACGATCAGGCGCTTGTATAATATGCAAGCGCTATTCTAGAAAAACTATCTTTAAGAAATGACTTTGTCGGGGAGGCGGCTCGAGGAGCCTCTTTACTTTTTAGTAACAAAAAATAAAGCTGACCTTTTTGCCTCTACTTTCCCGTTTCCATTTTGTATTCCCTTACGGTGTACGGTGTATTACGCGGTGTGCTATAAATAGATTGTGTATTTAATACTGTATTCTCTTTCATTTTAGTTTTTTATTTGTTTTTTCTACATTTCTTTAAAAGTACGGATATTTTATAGCCGGTGCTCTCTGCCTATCCCGAACAGGAACCAGTGTAACAATATAAAAACAACAATAACTTTAATAATCGTTTGTTTCAGATCGTTAACGGTTCTTTTGATTTCAACGTCGCAATGACTGCAATAGAAGAAAACCCCGCTCAATAGACGCCATCATTGAACCATGCAAGTTTAGGTAGAGTAGACGGATATATCCAGTCTTATGCACAGAGACGCATCATTCGTCTTCAGAGATTCCTTGAAACTGCGACAGAAACTCTTGCAACGCGCGACGACATATTTCAAAGTGGTAGAGTACGTCAAAAAGGACGCAATACGATACTTTACGTACGACTACGAGATACATCAGATCTTGTATTGAATAATATGAAGATATTCGTAGTTAGCGATCACCATTCGAAGAATCCAGTAAAATTGAAATAATAATAAACACAGAAACGTATGTAACTGCAGTCTGAAACAGACAATAAGGTCGCTTAGGGGCGAGAACTAGGGACAACTCGTTAAATAGTCTATAGGATAGTTGATTAAGCTTAGACAAGTTGGACAATTGATTATAGGCAACTGATTAAGTAACCTGTAAACAAGATGGCCGCCAAAGCGGAACCGATTGGACCGCGGAATGGTCACGAATTGGCACCGTTAAATACGAGAGCTGACGGTAGCGAGCGTCCCCACGGGGTGACTATAGTACTCCAAGGGTCCAGAGGTTCCCTACAGCGTGAAGCACCAGGAGAAGACAGGGCGGCGTGGTCCGGGAAACTGCAGTTCTTCCTCTCCATCATTGGATATTCCGTCGGCCTTGGCAACATCTGGCGTTTTCCGTATTTGTGCCAACAAAATGGCGGCGGTAAGTTCTTTTGTCTTTTGTTTGTGTCATCATCATCATCATCATTATCAGCCTATTCTCGTCCACTGCTGGACATAGGCCTCTCTAATACCACGCCACTGAGCTCGATCTTCAGCTTCAGCTTTGATTATGTACCTACATTTAATATTTCTATCTACAAATCCATTAATATGATCATTTTCAACGGCTAAAATATGAGTAACATTTTTAAAGAAAATTCCATGTTTTCCACCAGAGGGATAATTTACTTAATTTTACTTTATTATAACTATATAACTACTAGTTTCACCTTTCATGTTTTCGTCATATTGTCTATATAGCGTGTCTCCTAAGGAATACTTAACAATAACATTTACGGTATATCATATCGTGATATCTTATATCATGTATAATAACGAGGCTCATGCATTATATTAGACATACGTTGAGGCAAACCCTATTATGTATTACAACGCCATCTAGCGAAAGCCTTGCAAAGACATTCGCACGGATCAGTTTAACATTGTATTGGTCGGTAATACTAACAGTACCGGATTATACGAACCGCATATTCCCGCCTCAATGTTGGATTTAATAGTGCTAGTTATTTAGTTCCACTTTAGCCAACATTTAGGGTTAATACTGAAAGATGAATAACTCTATAATTAAGTTTTGGGATTTCGTGGTAGAAATTGTTTTCTAAACACTACCGCCTATTGCTCATATACATTTATTATGTCTGTGTGCACTATACGACCTCAGTTACTGTAAACAAGGACATTATTATACTACAATACAATAACAAGTATATATAAATACTCCCTACAAAAGTATGTAAATTAATAATTATTTAAATATTATTGGATTGTTCAATTCCATTATCCATCAATTCTTAAACAGTGTAGCAAAATATGGTCCAAGAATTCACACTTGTACAATACTAAGCTATTAGTAGAGTTGTTAGCTAATAAAGTCACATCTGTTTAAATATACTTGTAATTTAGACCCTTTATTTTTATGTAATATATAACATTACGCCTGAATTTCGTTGAATGAGTAGGCAGAAAGGTATGGTACACTCCCACGTTTCATCAGCTACGTTATACAGCCCAACATGGAATATAGGACAGCCTAATGCTGTATCGAACATAAATACTTCGTATTACTCCTGGGAATTTCAAATAAAAAAAAACATTATTAATTTTACATTAGTAAAAAAAACAATATATATAAACTCTAGAATCTCTTAATATTAGATAGACGCTAGACGGTGGGCTACTAAGTATACGAATATATGTACAATTGGTGTCAATCTTTTCGACGTTAAATAATTATACACCCAAACTTATTCTCGTACAAGTTACATCTGAAGTTTGAAATTCAGTTTATTTTTAGCGTCGAACGCCGGCCGCCGTATCGATTGATGCTACGGGCTACGGCGTAGCTCGTAGACGCTACGCTGAGGTCGTACCGAGCTTCGTTACATATCATGTGGAGGCATATGGTTACATATCATGATATATGTTCTGGAATAACGCATATAGCTATATCTTTCTTATATCATCACAATATGATAGACGTAGCCAGACATATCTCGGTATAGCGAGACATTATTACTCAATTATGATCACGAAGATATATATAGCAGCGTAACTACCGTCTGTGGTAATTTGCAATAATATTATAGCACAATATATTAATAAATATTATAGCTCCATCTGTCAAGACACTTACGCTACCATCCCTTACACGCTGACTTCGGCTCCGATTTCAATGTTGTCGTCCTTTTTCGATTTCTTTATTCAGTGCATTGCTATCTCTTTCAGGTGTATCCGTTCATTTGATCGCTTCATACATACAACACCTGTCCTTGTGTTCATTTAGCTCACACGATGTACATATGTGAATCGGAGATCGTTCTCGTATGATAAACGATAATAAATATTAATTACTATTTATCAGGAATACAATGAGTGGAGTGTATGCATATAACCAGTTATTCGGGTTAGTTGTTTAGGCGTAAACAATAATAGAATGACGAAACTGAAAGTGTAACTGATAAAACGTGAGAGTGCGTTACTCTCCTCTGTCTACCTCTTCGGAGGTAACAGGTGTGGTGTTACGTCAACGTTTACCGATGTCTATTGCCACACAAATTGAGACGTCCTTTAACAATTCACAAACCCGCCGATAACGTTTCATATTTATAGTCATTGTAATTATTTATTTTATTCATTACATATATTCTATCATCGTTGTTTCAATATTTTTCTGCTGAAAATTAACACGGCATAGTAAACTATTCTAATAGAGAATCCTAGCATAAAATAATCATATTAAAATCTAGAAAATTATAGATTCTTCCAGAATAATTTTTTTTATATTCTAACATATCATAAGTTCTTATTTTAAAATATTCATAAACACACCTATGGAGTTTCTTTCGCCAATTCTACTCCATAAGGAGGCATTTTCCGGAGCGGTGGTGGTTTGATTTTGACGTACAAAAAAAACTGTTCTAAGGAGCGAATTTTGAATAAATGCCACGACTTTGGCTACAAGTTATAAAACAAACGAAAAATTCACACTAACAACAATTGCACTTCTTGCCACAGGAGCCTTTCTCATCCCGTTCCTCATCATGCTGGTGCTGGAAGGCATCCCGCTGTTTCTGATCGAGATGGCGATCGGCCAGAAGATGCGGCTCGGCTCGCTCGGCGTGTGGAACACCATCCACCCGTGGCTGGGCGGCATCGGGATATCCAGCTGCATCGTGACTCTGTTCGTGGCGTTGTATTACAACGTCATCATCACCTGGGTGTTCTTCTACCTCTTCAACAGCATCCGGGTGAGGTTTTTGTAGTTCTGGAGAATTCTTCTGCACTTGGCCAATAGTAAATATAATGTTAAAGACGACAAAATAATAGTAGGGATGGTGGGAAAAACACAAGGTTCTCGAGTTCTTTATACCTCGTGTTTATTTCCCCGAGTTTTATCTGACATTTTGTTTTCTTCTCCACCCAGTTAAGCGCTGACACGCTACCATGGGCTCACTGTCCGCAAGACAACGGCACCGCTGAGGAAGAATGCTCCAAGGCGTCCGCGACGGTCTACTTCTGGTACCGCGAGGCTCTGGACGCGTCTCCGAGCATCGAAGACCCCGGCGTGCCCAGGTGGTGGATCGTTCTCTACCTGCTGCTGGCTTGGATCATCGTGTTCTTCATCGTGATGAAGGGCATCCAGAGCAGTGGCAAGGTAGGAATCACTACACAATTATGTCGTCAAGCAAGTTCAATACAGAATGGCCAAGGTCTAAGATACTGAGTATATGATAAAGTTTAATTTGAAAAAACAAGGAACAATATACCCAGCTTCGAGCATACAACATAATGTGGTAGTGAACATACATTGTAAAAACCTTTAAATTAAACCCTTTTAATGTATCACAACGGTTTTATGGTCTCATGCCCTTACGATCTTTTGATTTTATGCAAAAAAAAATATTTCAATAAATTTTGCTATTGAATGTTGCTGAAACTTTGTTATTGCATATTAATAACATCTCAATAAACTGAATAGAAATATTTGGCACTGTTGCTCCCTGCCTACGACGTAGGGCGCCTGGCGTAACAGTATAACAATAACAAACAAATATTTATTCAGGTCGTATACTTCACCTCCCTGTTCCCCTACGCGGTGCTGACCATCTTCTTCATCCGCGGGATCACTCTGCCCGGGTCCTCCGACGGCATCTGGCACATGTACAAGCCGAAGGTAAACTAACAGATGAATCAATATTTAATTTTGAATTACTCTACGAGTATCTAACACAACAGAACATGCTCGAGATATATTAACTTTATATAAAAGTGAATTTTGCATCACATGAAGTTATTCAAGTTAATATTGGCATTTTTTCTAAACCTTTCGATTGAAGTTAGAAAAGGGTGTCCCCTCTCGGGATTGAGAATGTTAAGGTACACGCTGGCTAAGGGTAAGGGTAAGTTAGCATACATCATACGCCTTTAAAGAACATGTATTTTTAAGGTTACCTAAACCGTTATAGCAAGTTATATATATATTCTTGTAACGCACATTTTGTTCAGAGATGCACGCCAGGACTTAAATCCCGGAGCTCTGGAGTGAGAGGCAGAATTACAAACTGCTAAGCTATCACTGTTTTATTACCATACAGTTAGCTTGCAAATCATTGCCCTCCCCTCAGCTGGAGAAGCTGCTCGACCCGACGGTGTGGCTGGACGCTGCCACCCAAGTGTTCTACTCGTTCGGGCTGGCGTTCGGCTCGCTGATCGCGTTCGGCTCCTACAACTCGCCGAACAACAACTGCGTGCGCGACGTGCTGCTCGTGTCGGTGTGCAACGCGCTCACCGCGATCTACGCGTCCGTGGTCATCTTCAGCATCCTCGGCTTCAAGGCGTTCACCATGGTCGAGAAGTGCATCATCAAGTGAGTATCCTTCACTAGTGGTATCAAGATTCAAACAAATTTATGTAGATTCTAAATAAAAGATTCAAATACTTTTGATGGTGAATTATTTTGTAGCTGATGTATGTCTGTTAGATTGATATTTTATTCAAACCAAGCTTCTTTGGGTCTTGCTTTTTTTTTGTAATATAATGAACTTTATTTATTTTTGTGGGTAATACACTAAAACAATGTAAAACAATGCGTGCAGTAATTACTACAAAACAAATTTATGGAATAACGAGTGGTCTCGTATCATTTACATTTACACCCACTATGGATGAGCTTATTGTCATATACCGTGCACAGATCCAGACTCAAAGTGACTGCTAAATCTCCGCTAGAAAATGTAAATTAGAAAAATCCTATAGTGCTCAAACCAGGATTTGAACTTAAGTTCTCGCGATTAGCAGTCACGCTTGTACTCAGTCCACCAACCAGGCAGTCAGTTGTCGAAGGATTAAATTATTGTAGGGAAACAAAACAAATCGAGTAACTTTCGATTATGTAGTCGATCATAGCACTGTCAGTATAAAAATATCACCAGGCGTAATATCGTAAAAGTCAGATAAGCGCCAATCGTGAAAGCTTTTTTACGACCAATCTTTCAGCTTCGCTTCACTTACCGGAGGCATTTTACGTCTCCATCATAAAAACGAGATATCACATTAATATAATACACATCGGCACAGCTACAAGTGGTTTTGATTACTTCCAAATGTTATACATTGTTTCAAGCCAAATTTAACCAAGACGGTCATATTGACCAAATATGATATTAGTTTAAATCAACCTTCTATCCTTACCCTATGGGATACGGATCTCTTCTCAAAACAGGAAGCGCCGAGTTTGAAATAACTTTACTCATTCGATAATTACCAATTGTAATAAGATACCGGCGCCATCATAATTCCGTGCATGACGCGCAATATGTATTGAGCGTTCAATGTTAATAGCTTTGTTATGCACCACGAATACCAATCTCGGCCAATTTACAACTGCACGCTGCAATCACGTGCGCAGGTTCAAAGAGCGTTTGGAAATGAACACGCAAACACCATGTCAATGGAACAATGCAAGTGTGAGATGACGTCAAATGTGACGTTTTGTTATACAACTGTTAGACCGCGGCTGCACGGGGTTGAGTTTCTTTTGGATTTCTGACCGGTAATTTAGTAATCGGCTTCATTGGTCGTGTTGGTTGCAAGCGTGACTGCCGATCCGTTGACCCTGCGAGCAAATGTCGGGTTGGGCTCTATTGAATTTTAAAAAATTTAACAATCTATTACTGGTGTTCCGTAAAATCTCAATGTTGAAATACCAACATTTAATTTTTCCAGGGAGACCAAAATACTGGCACTGAACCACGTCGGGTCTTTCACCCTGAACACTACCCACGACGAGTACCAAGAAATGTTTCCCACTCTGAACAGTTCCCTGACCTCTCACTTGAATCTCACCGGGTGCTACATGAGTAGGCAGCTGGAGGAGGTAAAGGAATCAGTATAGAGGCTACCGGATTAACACTGTGGACAAACACTCTGATGCTGGTGTGTTATAAAATATCAGAGCCAACAATATTACAGTTCACATCATCATCAGCCTCTAGAGCTGCTTAACAGAAGCCTCACGTGGTCGACGCCACTTCTCCCGGTTCTGATTCTTCCGAATCCAGCAGTACACCGCTGTCTTCTTCACTTCACCATTATTATAAAATAAATAGTTTGTTTTATATTTCAATGTCAATACAAAAACCTCAAGACCACTACAAACTTCCTTGTAATCTTAAAAGAAAAACAGACAACTATTGTCTGGGGCCAATAACATAATGTGATGTGGACAATCAAACATACAGAAATAGCTGTGAAGCAGAGAAATACTGATTCAGTATAATTATCTTTATCAATTTGCATTTGACACTTTCCAGGCTGCAGAAGGCACCGGCCTGGCGTTTATCGTGTTCACCCAAGCGATCCTGCAGCTGACTCCGGCGCCGTTCTGGTCTATTATCTTCTTCCTCATGCTGCTGTCGCTGGGCCTCGGCAGCCAGATCGGCATCATGGAGGGCATGCTCTGCACTATATTCGACATCGACTTCTTCAAACGTATGAGCAAGCCTATTATTACTGGTAAGTGTAAGGAAAATACTAAATGTTCATCAATAATTCTGTTCTGTTATTTCGATATGTTATTTTATTGCTGTGCTTTCAGCAAATTAAACAATAATATTTATTCTTAATGTCGCATTGATCTTTCTCCTATTCATTATCTACTGTAATCAACTCAATCAACTCGCGTTACTCTTTCTAACTTCCAAGTTTCATGTGTATATCATACTTCCTTCTTCATCTACATTGATTTATTGTATTTAAAGTTTGTTTAACTTTTAAAGTTAGCATTTAGACAACCACAAGCGTTCCCTTTGTATGAATATTTTCTTTGCACTCTAGGCTCGGTGTGCACTTTTTGCTTTTTCGTGGGCCTAATCTTCACGACGGGGGCGGGCGAATACTGGCTGAAAATGTTCGACTCCTTCGCCGGCACCATCGGGCTGGTGGTGGTCGCGCTGCTGGAGATGGTCGCGGTGGTCTACATCTATGGACACGAAAAGTAAGTTATATTCATCAATATCAATTTCGTTATCTGTCTACGTTAGGGTTATAGGCTTGTGCTGGCCAAGTGCTGGAAAGATGGCACACACCTAAGATAACATTATGCAAAACTCTGAGTGGTTTTGGACCATTTTCATTGTTCTCATTTACCGCTACAGCGATTAAGATTTTATCTTATGTCGGACGTATTTTTATAAATAGTCAGCGCTAAGGGTACAAGGTTCCTTTAAATCAGAAATTATACGAACTGTAAGTTTTAAATGAAATTTTGTTTACGTCTGTTGTTTTGGTCAAAAGGACAACTAGCGTTACCTTTTTGCGTAGTTACGATTTGATTCGCCTTTTTCAGATTCTCGAACGACATCTACGAGATGACCGGCTACAGGCCCGGCTGGTACTGGCAGGTCACCTGGCGCTACGTGGGACCTTTCATCGTCAGCTGCATCCTTCTCTCCTCGCTTGTCTTTATGCTCATCAACCCACCCACTTATGGCGCTTGGAATGCTGATTTGGTAAGATTCGATTATGGATCACTCTGCACTCTCTCTGATATAAATGCGGTTTTTCCTCCCTACACCTTCGATTCTCTATGAGACTCGCATTCCAGTTCTACACTTACTTCTAGCACTAATATAGGGTAATTCAATATTTTCTATCGTTCATATGATTTATATCCTCTAGGGTCGCGTGGAGAAGACTCCGTACCCGAACTGGGTGCTCGGCATCGCTGTGGCGATGATCCTGGCCGGAGTGCTGCCCATACCGGTGGTGCTGCTCCTCCGCCGCTTCCAGTGCTTGGCGCTCGACGTGGACATCCACCAGGGCTCCATCAGGCGGATCGAAACCACTGTCTCCACTAAGGAGATGATGAGCGACCAAGATGTAAGTACTCTCCATTTTCAGCTTTATTCATGTAACCAAAATTCGCGATTGAACCAAATCTTAGATAGACTGACTATTAAACAATCCATGTGACTTTATGATATTGTATCATTAGCCACTGACAGGTTTGGCTTAAACAGACCAAGACTGACTGTACTCACGAAATCAGCTGCTAGATTGAGACCGACTGTTCCGAGCATTCGCTGAAACATTTGTCGCTGTAAATGTACACGTGCCGTGTCTATTGTAATTGTGTGTCTTCTCTGTTTTAGATATTCTTAATGTTCGTGTTATAGCGCTTTTTCATTTACTTACACATGAATGTTTAATTGAGTGTCTTCCATTTATTCATTAATGCATTAGTTACTTTCGGGATCTTTTCATAGTTTCTTTTCATAGTTCTCATTAGCCCTTTTTTCTCTTGTTTCAACTACACATCTCTGGCATTTGATCGGTGTGTGTTTGAATAATTTATTGACAGTAATTATAACTCACGTCTGCGTAGCTTACTAATATAAATAGATAATATGAGTAGGTATGTCCATATACAAATGTACAATGTAAAAAACTAATTAACTACCATATTATGTAACTGCTTGCTTAAACAGTTTACTAAATAAACATTAAAGACGATTAAAAAATGAGCGGTGCTAATTTTTTAATAGCCGTCCACCAAATGAAGTGTTTACATGCTAGGAAATATATTTAGGTGGTAAATTACGTAAAGCGTACTTATGTTAGTACATCTAACATTATCTATTAAAAAACAAATGACTCTTGAATTACAATTGGGAACAGGCGTGAATAAAACAGGAGATTTTGAATTGAATTCCGATTATATTGGACTAAAACGTAACATCACGCTTATAATTGCCGAAGAGGTAGGTGTGGTACACTACCACGTTTCACCGGTTACGCTTACGTCCCACTGTGGAAGGCTCACCACCTAGTGGCTATCGCCATACACCGGGCCCATATCCGGACTCCGACCCACTACTGGAAAATCTATACCTAATATGAAGGTAAATTGTGAAACGTCGGAGTGTTCTATACTCCTCGGCCTACCTCTTTTAGGCGTGATTTTACGTTATCTCATAAAATTCTGTAGTATGTTAATAATGTTTAATAAAATTGAACGTTCAGTAGTACATATCCTTCTTTATAACAGATAGTACCAAAATTATATTACATCATCATTGTAATTATGGAGAATATATGTATAATAGATAAAAGATGACAGCCGGACACAGGATGCGTGCCTAATAAACTGTAGCAGTGTACCATTTACTCTACAATTTGTCATGCATGCATTCAGCGTGCTGGCTACGGCGCATGAAGAGAGAAGAGCGGGGGGGAGGAGGGGTTGGTCGACGACAGAACGCCGGCCGCACTGTCGAGGAGTGGGGCGAACACGATAAAACACTATTGGAACTGTACGAGTACAAGACAAGGACGACCGGGCACCGTCTACGCAAGCGGATACATCTCGCTTCAGCCTAGACCGTCCTCACATCTGTTGCGATGAAAACTACAGTAAACCAATACACATAGGAGACGAATGAAGGAAAAGTTAATATAATTATCGTGCTCTTTAATTTGAAATAAACATCAAATATTTAATCATTTCATTGTGTTTACACTACAAAAAAATTTCTAATACTACAAAAAAATTTCTAATTAGAAAATTTTCTACTAGAAAAATCTGGTAAAATTTCTAATAGAATTATGGTAGTGGTTCGGAGTCTGGATATGTGCCCG
>DWEI01004147.1:0-11976 GCA_018245875.1 Mysoria ambigua | reverse complement strand
ATATATGTATATGTGTATATGTATACGCACATTTATTCTGTGTGTTATAAGGCTACACACACATAAATACTTTACACATGAACATTGTAGAAAAATTCTGTATATCTCGTTTGAATCCGTTTTTCATTAACATAGGTTGGTTTTTAACAGTGTACCCCAAAATCGGAATATTCTGTTTCGACGGCGAAATAATTTTATCGAATTTCTCGTCCGTTGAAATAATAAAATATGAAACACGAACAACGTTTATCAATAAAAGTGGAACACCTATTTTTATTAATATTTTTGATAATAAAGTAGGTTAGTATTGCTTTTCCTATTTCGAAATTTCGTGTTATTGTTTTAGAAGAAAAAAAAATTGAATCGTTACGAGGAACTGATAGAGGAAAAATTTGTCTAACACTGATTAATTTTTACCACATAAATATAAGTTTATCTCATGTATGTAGAATATTTATTGTGTTGCCAAGAAACTGCTTGGTTCCTCGTCACTTGTTCAGACAGCCACCGAGTAGCGCATCGTGCGAACATTTGAGTTCCCGAACACTTATAATGTAGTACTTCTTAAAGTAAGAATTAATTTTCGTATCATAAACATGTGTCATTACGGTGTATCCTGTCTTTGCAGTAGGCAAGCCATGCTAGTCTATAATGTAATTTAAAAAAAGGTTCTGATTGTTTATCACCTTATACTCTTAACAATGATTATACAAGAAAAAACATGGAACATTTTAGAAAAGACCGGATAATAAAAATGAACATTAAAAAGGTTCAATTCAAAGGTTCCGCCAATATAACAAATTTCAGGCATGAGATCCCCTGCTGTTACAGCAGTAGAGGTTAAAAGTGTGGTTTAATGAAAATATGAATCCGTTTTATATGTAATTTTAGGGTCTGGCTAAAATTAATAGGTTCCATTGGGCGCATTCAATTTGTAATGTTACAATGCATATAATATTTTTCAAACTCTTTGGTGCCTCGTTCCATTTAATAAAAGCACATATAAAAATAATCTCTGCTTATACGAGCATGTTGAATACTGAAATTGCTGAGCGTGAGGTTGTGACTTAAATTTCCACTTGTCTCTTGTTAGTTGTGTGATGGGTATGAGCGTTCTCATCTAACTGCCAAACTGCTTTTACATACATAACTTCTGTATTTAGTACTCCTTGAATTTCATTAAGGGTCTTCAAGTACTTGTGAAATCTATAATGAACAGACGATCTACTTAACATAGATGCGTGATTTTACATTGGTACAGTGTCGTGGAGTAAGCGTCCAGTATTGAGTTGTTCATGCGTAGCGGAGATATTTTAATCAGTAAATCTGTTTTTTCACCGTTAACTTATTAAGATTCTTAAATTATTTGTATGTGTTAGCCTGAATAAGGTCACTTTCACAAGAAATATCGTAAGCAATATCTTCAATAACCTATTCGTACAAAATAAATGTATAACAGTATTTACATATGGCGATAATGAAGCGGTTCGACTTTTCGAAACATATGTCTGATAGCATTTTACCTCAGTGCTGGCGAAATTTTTGATTTGCTGAGGCGTTTATAAAAGTTCACGGTAAATTTTTAACATGCTAGAATATTAAAAAATTCTGCTTACTGCGTAGAAATAAACGCGCTTGCCGGTGGCGTTAATATATTAATGGACGTATAGACAATGTTACTGAACATATAGTGAAATGTACATTTATGTTTTAATTAATTACTTGTACAATTCACTTTTTATACTTTTAGTCTAAAAAAATACAATGTGCTTAAATCGTCGGCAGGTGAGCAAGGTTTTTGGGAGCAAACGCAAAATGCTGATTGTTCGAATCACATTGTCGTCGCTAATGGATTATTCCTGTAATATCGCTCCTGTAACACGCTCGATTTACGTTTCAACGAATAGAAAATGTGGAAAATTACTTTAATATTAATTTATATATAATTTCCACAAGCACGATGCTTTAATTATTCTACAACACTTAATTAGTGTAATTAAAAGTTGGCGATGAGTAAATGTGGAGATCGTAACGCGAACGAGTTTGTATACTTCGGCTGTTAACGGGAATTTGTTGTTGAAATTGTTCTATATAAATTATTAACCCCATTGTTATAAGGAGTTATTAAACAATACACGGCGCTTCGGTGCGGCTAACAAAGACGGTAAATTAAAGATAAACATGGCTGGGTTTGCAGACCGTACCCTTAAGTTACCCAATAACTTATTTCAGTCAGTTGTTATTGTAGCTGTACGCTGTACAGTGATTTTCATTAGATAGTTAATGTTCCTCCAACATTGTGACGTAATGAAATAATGTATTCGGTAATTGCGTCGATGCGTTTTCGAGATTCATATCGTCTCGGCCACAAATGACAATAGAAGAAGATGAATATCGAACATTTATTTATTTCTTTTGAACAGCGCACGGCGACCACTGTTTTGTTGATCTTCGGAGCACGAATAAAGGGCGCAAAAAGTCCGCAACGACTTTTGAATAGGTATCCGATAATGAATTCACCTTTTTGTGCGCATCTATTGATACATTAGATACATTCTATTATTCCGTGCGAATACATTTTCTTAACAATATCGTATGCTTCCTGCTGTGCACGTCAGCGAACGACTATGCATAATCTTAACAACTTTCTTACTTATTTTTTTTTGTAATGGTACATTTATTCAAATTATGATTATTTTATTATTTTCATTGTTCACCTTGACCTTGTTACTATTATTAAATATTATTTTTTTGATTCAGTGCATGCGCCAAACGGTACATCATAGTGAGAATCGTTACGCCTGCAATCCTCAAAGAGATATGCAGAGATGTGTAGTACACTCCCACCTTTCATTAGTTGAAATTATTATTATTTGGATATGTTATGACACGAATTACCTATTATTAAATTTGCCGCTATACATTTTACAGTATGAAGTGAAAATAATATATCATCCTGCCTCTGAAATGCACTACAAAGGATTCCAATACAACGTATGTTGGAATAGTCTTATGTCAATACGAATTCGCTTTTAATACATCTTCGCGAAGGCTTGCGATCCCGCGAGGCGTAACCTAGAGTACTCGATATTAATAACGGAGCTGGATTAGGAGGTCACACTGAGATTCTAGACTTTCTTGCTCATTCATTATATTGTTGAAATAATCGTTCAAGTTATTCCATTCAAGTTACATACAATAAAATCAAAGTGAAGTTATTGGTTATGTTTATTTCATTGTAATTTAGCTATAAGTATTTTAATTCGTCATAAATATTATTAGAAGACGCCCGTGACTGACTCATGAGTTTATGCACTTATTTGACATTGTTCAGCATCAGTTTTTTCCAAGGTATGCATGAGCGCAAGTGTATCCACTTAAAATTAAGAAACCTTATCAGGTTTCTTAATTTTAACGTTTATTTCAAGAAACAAGCTTATAACAAAACTGTAACTAGCCCTAGAAACGGCGGCATCGAGCCTCGAGCAGACCGTAACGATAGCGTTTCTAATACAATAAGTAAAAGTCGGTGACCATCAAAATTCTTGTTAATTTTGGGCTAGGACTTGTCCGTAATTGCATTCACGTTGAACGTTGGCCTTGAAGCTAGAATTGAACGTGTAGGCTGTCGTGGCAATTGTAGATGATTGAACTGCTCCGGATATATCGTGGACATTCGTAATTCGTGGGTTCGTAGCTCGTTTTATTTCTGATTTTTAGTACGGTAGCCTTGACTGGAAATCTAATGTGAGTGCTTGTTTATGTGCGTGCGTGTGTGTATGTATTTATGCATACATGTATGTGTGCATACATGATGTGTGCATACATGCGTGCCTGCGTCTTAGGAGACATTTGCATGCCTGCATGGGTACATTCTTAGTTACGTTTATAAAGCATAACTAGGGCTTGTAGCTCACTTAGTATCTACCGTTCAGGTTTCGCCAGGTGCAATTTAGAAGTTGGCTTTTTTCTATACTATCTAACTATCTCAATATTTCACTATAACACACTAGCCGATTACGAAATAGAAGGTTAAGAAAATACACTTATAATGATATCAGTGAACTCTTAATATAATGTATGACTTAAGTTCTACCCCAGTCCTTAGTATTGGAATTACTTACAAAACTTTACCCCCAAGGGTTTTATTATACCTTACGTAACATATGTACGTAACATCACGCCTGTAATCCCTGAAGGGATAGGCAGAGGAATGGAGAACATTCCCACGATTCACCAGTTACGTTTACGTCCCACTATGGAATAGGTGGTAAGCCTATTTCCATGTATTAAGCACATATCCAGATTCCGAACCATTACTAAAAAATCTGAATTAGAAAATTTGGTAGTGTTCGATCTGGGAATCGAACCCGGGACCTCCTGATCGGCAGTCGCACATGCAACCAACACGACCGACGAGGCAGTCGATTTACCAGTTACCAGAGGCAGTATATTATAGCTTTTCGTTAGTATACAATGTTTTTATATATCCTTTACAATAACAACAACAGATACAAACAAAACCCTTTCCGTCTGACGGTGAAATAATATTTGTAAGAGGGAGTAAAGTAGCGACGGCTACCATTACAATATGTTCTGCAATAAAGATTTGCGCTCTAAATTAGGTTTAACATGTTTTAAATGTTAAATACGCACCGAGGTAGACTTTAATGCACGTGTAATAAGTTTGTAAATGAACGTAGCGTCTTAATTCGAGAATTGTCCATGCTTGGCCGCAGCAGTTGGGATATGGTCCATGGTCATATTTATAATATATAGATGAATATAAATATTTAAACGTGTTACAACAAATTAAGAATATGTAATACGAATTAAATATATTGATAATTATTATTAAGGTGTTTTCAAATACATATTTCTTTCCGTGCTGACTTTTTACAGTATTTTACCATGATAGAGGTGCAAATAAAACTGTAATAATCCTAATAACATAAAAGTGAAAACTTGCAAGTCGTAGAAATTATGTAATTCTTCTACTAGAGTTTGACAAAAGGTTTCGTACGATTGTAATTTTTTCGAACAATGTAAGCAAACTGAATTCTTTTTTTGGGAAGCTCGAAAGGGTTCCCAAATATATTATTCATTTATCGGCGACATGTGTCATACATGTCGCTGATAAATGAGCGATGGGTAATTTTGTTAAATCATGTTCTTCTTTATGCTAATGCTGTCACTAGGTTGGTAACTTTTGTGAATAGCCCCTCACAGTAGCTATAAGTTTTCCAATCCGGTCTCAAGAGAGAGACAAATTGATAAAGAAGCCGGCGTTGAATGAAGAAATGATATCTCTCATGGATTTTCTGAAATACAATTTCATTTGCAGCGTTTGAACATGTTAGTATGAAACATGCCTGTAACCCTCCAAGGGGTAGGCAGTAGGGTGCAATACATTCCCATGTTTATTACATTTACATTTACGTCCCACTATGGAATAGATGGTGAGAATTGCTATACATCGAACGAAAATCAAGACTTTCAGGCATCACTTGAAAATCTGATGGCGTCCGACACGGGATTTGAACCCAGGATCTTCGGATCGTCTGTCGCTCTTGCAATCAATACGACCGAGGCAGCCTGTCAACGTGTTCGTGAATTTACCTCATATTATATCGCACGTCAATATTCAGCCAAGTAACCGTAGTGAAGGCATCTGCCACCGGTTTCATGAAACATGAATATTTCATGAGCGATGCACCAACTTCATCGCATATTCCCGACTTATAAGCAGAATCTCATGACTACCGAATATGTAATTTGTTTTGAGTATGTTCTAACCCTAAAATACGATGTATTACCGACATTTTTATCATAACATGTATTGTGATTAGATTGAGTACTGGAACACTTATAAAAATATTCATACAAGAGGACTATTTACAGATCAAGTGATACAATATGTACCTATATTAATATAACACCAATAAGACATTTTTATGAGAGCTGCTAACAGTTAATATTGATGTTAGCTTCGTTAAAAGGTAACATTTATATATTATCTAATGTAACTGTCGATTCTTACTTCCTAGTAACCATTAGAATTCATGTAGTTTTGTTAATTTCTTCCCAGCATTTATAATAAAAATGGCAGAGTAGCTTAATATATAGCCCAAAGTAATAGAGAAAATGGTGTTTCTTTCTGAATCTGATGACATTAAAATTTTAAACAAATAAATATTACCTGTAGAGTAAAAATCGGATTTTTACGATTTTTTATTTTCCTTTGCTTGAAACTAAAATCAGGGCATTTTTGTTGAAACAGCACGCAATTTACAACATGCCTGATGTGTATTTTTAGTACTGTTCTTGATACACTTTTTACTACTTTAAAATAAATGCACATCTACGTCTTTTTAGCCAGATGGATGTATTTAGTGTACTTTGTCTGAGGTACTTTTAAAGCTTTTAATATATTGTATAGTACTCAAATAACCTTATTCTACAAAGACGTCAGCATTGGAATGTTTCTAAATAACATTCACAATATTCCTTGAAGTATATCAATGGCATCTTTATTATATTGATATATTAATTAAATAGTGACATAAATTTTATTGAAAGCCCAAACAGTAAAGGAACAGCAACAAACTAAGTATTATTAATTGTGAAATACAATTTTATTATTTCGACGAACTTTCACAGGCCCAAGTTCACTCTCACAACCAATTGTAATTACAACTCATAAGTTCTACTTTACACGATAATAACGTGCTCATGTTTGATATGAACAAAATATAGGCGCCCGAAATACGAGTGTGTAACACAAACCCTTGTGTAACTCACTTCCGAAACAATATTTGATATAAGAAACTTGACAACGACTTTTTGATATGTTCCACGTAGGCACTGGTGTCATATTACCGAACTTGGTATTCCGTATAGATAAAGTGGACGCATAAAGAATAAAACTTGATTCGTAGATTGCGTAGCTACGTCGTAGATTGAGTCTCTATTTTTTATTTTTTTAAATTTTCGGTAAGTGAGTTAGTAGTCGTTCTGATTTTAAATATGCGTAATATCATGCGTCAATTCGGTTAAAGGAATGTTGTATACATATACAAAGATTATTAATTATTACAGAGTATGTTGGAAAGTTGTTTGATTCGAAAACCAACATTTCTTTAATAAATTTTATAATGTGCCCGTTTAAAACGTAACTGTTATTTAAAGTATAAACATAAATCCTACTTATATTAGTCATGTAATTTCGTTGAACGAACAAACACATAAAAAAATATTAATTGTTGTTCAAAATTAAATAATACAATTATTGTTGTTTCTTGTATTATAATTAAACTAAATTACAACTAAATACTTGTAAGCCCGAAAAAATTATGGGACAATTAGAAAGTTATTTTAAAATTTACAGGAGTGAATTTATGCTTGAGATTATATTTCAAGCAGCAGGAGGGTCGAGTAAGCGTCGGATTTCTAAATTACCTTAATTTCGAAGTAATTTAAAATACGAATTACACTTTTTATACGACTCACTGACCTCGGCTATAACATATAAATTCGCCGCCGGCTTCGCTGCAAACTTCTTTTAACTGCTGGGCATGTCTCTCCGGCAACTGCAGGAGGCAGTGCAAATTCTTACACCTACGAATCTACATGTGAGTGGCCAACCGATATATTCGATGTTATTAAACTACATTCAAACCCTTGAAGTTCAACAATTGTTATCTAATCGGAACAAAGTAGACCTATTTCTTGGTCCACATGTAAGTATAGGAACGCTTCTGGACCTTTTTACCGTTTATCTATCCAAGTTTACGAGTAAACAACATTTTTATGTTAGTTAATTTGAAGATGTTTTTAATAATTTCAAATTAAGCGTAGAATGGGTTGAATACGTATTTTTGTCTCATCGGTTCAGTAAATTTATTTTTATAAGATTTAATTAAGTCGTGATTGAATGCTGACATAATTGATCCTTTTTAATTGTAACACAAATATACATATATAAACAATTGCGTGCGTACATATATTTTCCGATATAAAATTCTACTGGGGCGACGCGACGAGAACGGGCAGAAAGAATGACTCGGAACTGCTCTCAAACTGACGTTTATTGTACACGGCTAATAAATTAACGTCAATCTGAGTGTCTGCAGTAATTATTGAGAGGAAATCTTTTACTTGTTCCCCGGCAAGAGCGAGATTCATCCAATTTGAAAAATAACGCTGCCTGCTGTTTGCTGATGTGCGCGGTTGTAGGCCAGTGGTGAGAATTATTATTGTGATAAAGTACTCATTGCTGTTTAATTCAACACACCACTTCCCTATTTTTTATGTACAATTTTTGTTTATGGTTTCCTAGCAGTCGAATTTGCATTTGATTAGCCAAAGGCCATGGACAGGATGGGGATCTTGTAGTGCTAGATTTATTTCTGTAAAATAAGTGGGTTCGCATAAATAAATTGCACAACTTAGAAGCGATTTTATATTTCGCAGTAGATGAGCTAAAAATGAACGGCGAATCTATGATGTTCTCTTTTAGACCCTGTACTCGCATATAAGGCCTACGATAGACGCCACGGAGTCCTTTGCGGCTGCCGCGATTCAGTCGCCTTGCCGCGGTTGGTAGTAACTGCCATCAAAAGCGGTGCGTGAAGAGGTGGCTTCTGTGCATATTGATGTGCACTTCAGCTTACCTTACCGCATGTAATCCCGCGTTGACGCGGTATCTCGTGAGCTAGGCGCCACTCGTCCACACTATGTGGCGCTGTGCGTGTGTTAGGCAGGGATCAACGGATATCATACAAGCAAATGAAACGTTCATCGCGAACTGACGCGTTGTGCGACGTATTATTATTATCGCATTTTATTAGGAGCATTTAATTGTTACAGAATATGTCGCATAATATGTTTCAGAAACTACAACAAGCCACCATTACTTCACATTCTATTCTACTTCTACGATGACAATTTTTATTGACATCGTATAAATTATGCATAAAGAATCTGTTTCATCACAATTGAATTAACCATGTGTGTATGTTTCTCAAGACATTATATTAAGCTCTAGACCAGTATCCTGAAATTCGTATGTCTTCAAAAATCCGCAAATCTCTGCACGTAAATCTTTCCACACCGTCGATTTAAGTCAATATCCCAGCTCCTTATAAAATCTTTATAAATAGACGTCGGTAAATGAAATCTAAGCATTTTATCCTGAGATCCCTTAAGCTCCTTCACACGACAGATTTTTTCCCGATCTGTCTTCTCTTCGCTTTTAAGTAGACGTTGCAAGACTTGATTGTATTTTGATAATACGATTTAACGTTTTCTGTATATCAGGAGTATTGGAAAATGTTTTATTTACAAATTTAAATATAATTATTAAAAAAACCGTTTAGGACTGATTGATTTACACGAGGAATATTTTCGGGACGTTCCTTCACGTTAAAATAGTTTGACCTCTTTTTTATATGGAGATATCTGTATAAAGTTTAACTTGTGTAATTTTAAACCTATAATAACTTATCAACTTAACATTACGCCGGTTATTATCGAAGAGGAAGGCAGAGAAGTGTAGTACACTCCCAAATTTCACCAGTTACGTTTATGTCCTGCTGTGGAATAGCGGGCACAAATTAACACACAATAAATTTATGCCACAATGTATTCAAAATCTACTAGTTCAGAAAATTAGTAAATTTGTTTTATTAATCTTGTCTGTGCATACTTAAGTATAAAATAGTATAAAATAGATAAAAAGAAATATACAAGACGTGTACCTATGAATTTAGATATTTGAATAAAGGTTGTGCCAGCCTTTCTTACTCACTTTCGTCTGTACATAGCGCAGCGGTAATTAATGACAAAATGATTGTGGCAGAGAATAATGCTCGCTAAATCCATTACAAAGAAAACGGGAACCTTTGTCGGGTACCACTTTATAATCAGACGTTTAAAAGAAATTTTATACCAAAAACTGAACAGGCCAAAGACCGTTGAATATAAGCTTTGTTTTAAGCTCGTTAGGCAATTTTAGGTTTTAATAATTTGTATCAATTGAATTTTTTGATTTGATTCGGAAGATTCGAAAATTAAATAAAAAGTAGAAGACTAATATTTCAGTCTAGTTATAGTTACACCGAGCCGCATGTTATTACGAGTACATGCGACTTGGGTTGACCCCAACATTAGTAATTATGTTTTATTTTTTATTATTGAATAGTAGATTTAAAAAGGTTTCCTAAGGAACTTACACTCTCAGAGTTTCAACTATCAAAGTCCAGAATTTTAACAACATTTGTTTAGAGATTTTTACGTGAAAGCGAAGCAAATCGGAAAAGTTAAGGTAAAATTGATATTATTTATATTTATATGAATATTGAATGTCATAAAAGTCCTTATTCCGGAGAGCAATAAGACTTTTAAGCCAATTACGTGAACAAAACGACATCTTTTGTGTTGCTATCTTGACATTTTTCACGAGACTCTTTTTGCAGGATCGTTAAGCTATGAAAACGCTTGAGTATTTTGTTACAGCGACTAGTGTGACTGATGGGGGCGGCCAGCTTGTCTTTTGACGAGCACCGAAATAAACAATATAATCGTGTGTAAACTATAAAAAATGGACAGGGTCTATACAATTTCTCATAAAAAATTATATCCTTACAAATAATCGTATGTATTAAACATAATCGGTTACGGTCACATGAAATTTTAATGATGTTCGTTACATTTGACAGGGTAACCTTACAAATAAACAGGTGAACATAAAAATACTTTTTTTTCAGGTACAAAATACGAATAGCAGGTGGTTATAACTTCTATAGATGTTTAATGTATGGAATTTATTATTTTAGTATTCAAGGTAACCATTGTCAATATTCCTTTGTTTGCAGCCTGTGTAATTACAATAACTGTGGAGCAGCGAGTGTGCCTTTTTTGCCCTCTATTAACGGCAGATGAGTTCAAGGCGTGTGGCTTTAACCGTCTTAGCTTACAATTTGTAGTAAACCATGAATATAGTACATTCTAATATAAAATAATATTCAATTCCCCATTACGTATCAATACGTATATTCAATTCCAATTTAAAATAATAATTAATTAATTGCAATAAATTAAATCAAACTTATCAATTAAAACAGTAATTAATTAATCCCAAAATTTGAAAGGCTTTGAAGGAATGATATTTTAAATGGTGAGAGTATATGTTCTCAGAACTCAATTATTCATAATGGTATCATTACTTATAACATATCAAGTTGTCACTATCTCATTGAATGATTTTGTAACATCCCATTTTACATACATGAACACAGTTTAAAAATTCATATATTGATATTTCTAAAAATACTCGCTAACTTGAATTGTATGCGAGAAAAAATCTAGATAAAACAACGTCGTCAGCTATCTTGTTTATTTGTTTTGAGACGACAACAAGAATAATGGCGTCCATCCATTTTGATTCTACCCTCGAGTGAAGCACAAAAATTTATGTGAACATAACAATTTTTTTTGTGGGGAAATATCTTACGTTTCCCGTATAAAGAGGTATTACATAAAAATTAACAGCTCCGAGGCCAGTTCTAAGTGGTAACCCAATGATGATACATGTTTTCTAGCATACAATGTGTAGAGTACACTATAGAGTTCTTAACGCAATAGAAATATTCAGGTTAACTACTCGTAAATGTCCACATCCTGCATCCATCACTCGAGAGCTGAAATCAGTTGTATTCATTATATAGAGTTTTGGTTATCGTCATACTTAGGACTATTAGTTAATGGTGTGTTCATAGATCTGAATTCAACGATTATGTATTTTTGTGTGGCAAGAATGAATGTAACCCCGCCGGCGCTATTGGCTGAAGGACATTATTGTCATTTGTAAATAAAATTTTAAAAAATATATATAATTCAAAAATAGAATCCGATTAGTTAATCTATTTAAGAATATGATGTCTAATAATGTACTCGTATAGCATTATAATCTCACAA
>DWEI01004146.1:0-11976 GCA_018245875.1 Mysoria ambigua | reverse complement strand
GTTGATATTTTTGAAAGTTTTCATTAAATTATATCCATGTCGAGTCCAAGATAAAATATATCATTCGATCTTCTAAATCATAAAAATGATTGTTGAATTAATGCAATCCTAATACTTTGAAACTTTTTGGGCTACAGAATTTTGTACAATCTAATCTGAAATAAACGTAACATCCCACATACTGAAGGGCGTCATTTACCTTCGAGGGCTAATGTGGAACGCCTACTTACTTAGTGCGTATTTACCTTAACTTTCAAAACGAAGAAAAGAAAGTAAGCTGTGGAATTTAGCTCTACAAATGATTCAGCAATATAGAGAGTAATGATGGAAATATTTTCTTATGAAAAGATAGCCCATTTCTACATAAATGATCGACAAAATTTTGTTTTTATTAGGGAAGAAAATTTGTGACTCTTGATAATAAAAATATATTGACCCGGGGGGGATGTTTTCTTTTCAAAAATTATTTTACTCCGCATTTTCAAGGAAACACTAACATTTCAGCGCATACATATGTAATTTCCGTGTAATTAAGTTTTTGTGCAAAGCGATTAAGTTGAATGCATCAACTACTTCTTACGTTATAAATATAGAATTAAAGTTTGATTTACAACATTCTCATTGGATACACAAATTATTCATCTGTTTCGTACAATATTAAAGAGGTACATCCTCATGAAATCGGCTTGTGATACAACCTCGTTTCATCCTAGCGAGCACTTCACATAAATAAACGTCCGCGTAAACTGAGGAGTTCACACAATACGGCCTCATTTACTAACGACGATTCCTTGTATACAACGACTAGAGAATTGACTGTGTCCAAGAACACATAATTATAATAAAAGTGGTTTATGGTTTTTTTTGCGATGGATATAACTCACCCCCTATTCAATATGATAGGAATATAAAATGTCAAAAGTTAATCGGCAGTGTGTAATACACTCGTCGATCTGTCACTTCGAGAAAAGACAGACGTAATGTTATTTCACATTTGATGTACCTATTGTGACTGATGAGACCTGGGAGTGTACTGCATTCTTCTGCCTACCTCTTCGGGGATTACAGGCGTAAAGTTACGTTACGTTAATATATTTATGATTGTAATTCTTTTATATCTAGACAGACGTGTTCAATGTCCATACATGAATAAAATTGTAGTCTAATTTGAGTTTCAATAATGTTAGTGCTAATTATTGTGAATTCAAATATTAATAAGTATTAAAAAGTGTAAGTATAAATTATTATTTTTATGTGCCTAGTACACATGTTTACGTTTCCCAATAGTTCCGTTAATTACTGGCGTCTAGCCAACGTAGAGTTTGTGTGCTCCGTATTTTAATATAGCCCCAGGCTGATATTAACAAGGCTCTTTGTTGCTCTATTTTTGAAACTTAAAGCTGCCTTGTTTCCAGCGAACACCACAACAAACAACTCTTTGAAATTTTGAAAGTAGAGTTTGGAGAACCCGTAATATAGTTTATGTGTTTTACGAGTGTTGGAGATGTAGCGCGATGAGAGGTTCTGTTCGTATGTGGTTAGTTATTATTGGCTTGTTGTAAATGTTATATTTACTGTTCAACATATATTGCAGGTATATTATCAAATTACTTAACAAACTCTTAGTGCGAAGTAGCTAAAATCTTTAGTATAAATTTTTCATAAGTTTGACACCTAAATTTCTTCCAATTGTTCTATTTTTACAGACAATTTTGCTCTCTGTATCGCGCTGTGCATTCGTTGCATTCGTTGCCACGTAGCGAAATGTAGTCAATTTAGTCTAACGAGTCCGGAGCATACGAATGACGTTTTCATCTCACAGCGGCGAGAGCTGCATTTCCTGTAGATGTATGTAGGGTGCGCAAAATTGTTCTATTTGAACAGTTTTTTTTTTCTCTATATTTACAATATAAATACAATACATTAAGCAGGCATGACATATTTGAACACGTGTTAATTCAAGTATGATAGAGTCAAGTAGAGACAAATTTATAATTTATTTTATTTAAACGTCATTTGCTTTATTTAAATTTATTAATATAGTTTAGTTAAAAATGAATTATGTAGCTTACTGTCTCAATATCTGATTATTATTAATATTGTCTTTAAAATTTATTTGTTCTGCTCTGTAGAGCTATTAATATGTACCTACTAAATATATGTACTTAATATCTCTAACTATGGTTAACAAAATATATCCATGACTATTCAATTTGCTTTAACGAAAGAGTTAATTTGAATGATAAAATTGCTGAATTAATTTTTTAAATGATAAACATAGTTGGTAGAGTCGGCGTTTATTAGGCGATAAATTAATGCAGTTATAAGCACACCCGTGTTGGCTACCGACCGCTTATTAATTATCATTGGTCGTTATATTTGCAAACCTACCTCTTGCGAGTGAATTAATGATTAAATAACGAGATATAAATTAACAACATACGCATGTTGTTCTGTTATTAGTAAGTTGTATTGGTTTCGAAATTTAAAAAATTGAGTAAAATTTACCTCGTCAACCAATTACAGTTTGAAAATATCACCGTAAGTCAATATTTAGAGAGGTACTCATCATAAAACTGATAGTGCACATAAGAAATTTAAAGTATGTGAACGAAAATCCATAATTAAAACCTCCGTCAATATGCAAAAAGGCAATTACATTATAGGTATTAGTAGTTGTGTGTGTGTGAGTGCACTTGTATGTATGCGTGTGTGTTTATACATATTCGTGTTTGTATTGTGTTATACTTCATGTAGGTATGTATCATTTGAGAATGTTTAATAAGTGCATAAATATAATAATAAAATCGGTAAATAAGTATTAATATCACTTAAATATACCCATTGATTTAAATTACAAGTTTATATAGATTGTCACTATCGATTTTAATTACTAAAAAATTATACGCAGATTACGTTTTTCAGTTGCAACGAACGAAATTTTTCCTCTCTATTCTAATTCTCACTCGTTTCAGTTTGTTTATTATTCAGTAATTATTCCACTTAAATATTATTTGCTTATTCAATTAACATGCAATTTACGACGGCAGGGCACGAATGTTCGTCTGCACGCGACGACAGCTTATGTGTTCGCATCGAAAAATAAGTATATGTTGTATATAATTTGTGAGCTGTCGTTACTTGGCCACTCAACGCTTGCAATCACAGCTCCCATCACGAGATAATAACGTGTATCGACTTGGCGCCAAAAAAAAAATACGAAACGAACAAGAGTACCGAACGAAATGAATGTGAAGTTTTATATGGTGCCCGTTCTCGTTTTGCGGAGCCGGAGGAACCCTAAAGTGAGATCACAAGACACTCTGTCACATAATATCGCCAATTTTATTCATACCTTCGGACTTTTCGGTACAATCGTAATGCGAAAGCGGTGTTAATATTGTATTTTGTGCTCCGCGTTTGGGATCGGTTGATTAAGAATTTTACATTCTTATGAAATTTTGCATTATTTTTTAAATCTTGTAGGTACCAGGTAGGCTTTCTAAAAGGAAAAAATGTAAATGTATTATTAAATTTATTTTGGTGGGGCTGCTAATTATGGGCAGGGTTGGATTATCCTACTTTTCGCTATGCGCTTATCTAAGCAGATAATACCTCCCTAGAAAATTTACCAGGTTTGTATAAATCCTTATAAGCCAAGTAGGCTTCTAATGGCTTAAGGTAGCACTTCGATCGTATATTTTTAATATGCTGCACTAATTTGATTTATGAAAATCCTGATAAAGCCATTCGTATTAATTTCATTAGATATGTGAATGCTGATTATACGACTAATTAATAAATGATTCCTTGCTTATTATACTTTAATTTTAAAGATAAACTGATAATAGCACTATTTAAAAAGAATTAAACTTAAATACATGAGCTACCCATCGCAATAAGGCTTACATTCAATTTTGATGCTCACGCAGCCTCCGCCTCACTACTCGGAGGATAGAATATAATAACAAAAATGTTTACCAAAGCTCAAAGGCAATAAAAAGATGTCCCTTAATGCGGCCCCAGCTGTATTCAACCTATTATTTGTTTCCCAAAGGTTACCTTCGCTGAGAAAATATGAATGCAAATTCTACTTTTCCGAGTAGAAGGATCGGTTGCTTTCCCTCGAGCCAATAACACCCGCGGGAACAATTTTATTAAATAGAGATAAATAGGTACAATGCTGGCGAAAAGGTCTTATCGTGTTTATGAAACATGAAAGTTGTAAAAAAAATGCATAAGGCTCTGGAACGGGGCTCGGAAATAACAACGTGAGATGGATAGATCCGTGGCGCTGTGCAATAATATTACGCGCGGCGAATTAGAAATTGAAAGCTACAGTGTATCAAACGAGCCATGAGTCAGCCGGGGCCGCATCACATCCGTTACCGGCCCGTATCAGCCGCGCCACACGCTACGACACGCTCGTAAAATCCGTCCGTCCATTGAGCAGAACAATAAAACGCGATTTGGATCAAACGGTGTCACTAGCCCGTCAAGTTCAAGTGCGCCATTAAGTTGCGCAACACGCAATAAACACTTGTAATAATAAAACAACAAAAAAAAAACAGACACGTGTAGGTAGGTAAATATTCATCCATCGTAAAGAGCGATATCATTTATAATAATGGCGTGCGGTATAAACAGTTTTATATGAAGTGGTTATTTTTATAGACATCGGTTGTGTCGTAAAAACAGTAGACTAGAGGCAGACGGGTTTTACGGTGTGATTACGTGGCGTGCTAGTGACGGATACGGGCCAGGTGACGCGGCGCCGGGGGCGACGCCGGCGGTGACAGCGCCTCTCGCGGATGCACCGCGCGTGTTGTACATACGGCTGGTAGAGTACCTGCATTTCATGTGATCACACCGAGCGTAATACACCGCCCGGTCATTGCCTGCTGCCATTAACTCTACATATGTTTTATACTGATTTGTATGTATGTTGTACGCATTATTGTATCGACAATTAAAACGTGTCGTTTCGTTTCAGATTTCCGAAGGTGTTTATGCTGTGGGAGATGACGTTAACGATATCATTGGCAGGTAAGAACGTGCATAGTCGAATTTGACCTAATTAGGTGTGTTAAATATGGTAAATACATATGTTTCTATGTAATTTAGCACTTCTAACTTTCCACTTGTAAATTGGTTAATTAACACCTGTATACTTAAGTAACATCAGTTTCAAATTATCTCTCCCATGTTTAACATTTTTATATAATTATTAAATACCTTTACATATAGCAGCTGGTCAGTTATTAGTTGATTTCTAAGATAGTTAGGTAAGACAAATTAGAGAAGGCGTGACACCGTTTACATTTTATTTTATTTATATTTAAAGATGCATGCACAATCACCGCGTCAATTGATGTTGCCAGGTGGTCGCGCGCATCAAGCGTGGCTTATGGTCGTAAAAAAGTATCTGTTAAATGATGGAGAAAATGTAGGACATTCAAGAAGTCAATAACATAAAAATTAATATACATAGAGTCGCTTTAATTAATAAATGCTTTAGAAACGTGGCCGATATTCGTATTAACACATGTAGCTGTAGTCCAAACGCACATGCTACTCGTATAGAATTTCGTAAGTGTATCAATAGTAAATAAAAGTACCTATACTTAAATATAACGTGTGTATATTAAATTATGTTTATAATCTAAGAGTTACCTATGTCAAATTTTGGTTTTTTGATAACAGAACGTAATTGAAAATAGTTTTGTAAAAAAGGTTTAATTATTTAAAAAACAAGATTGATCTAATACAATAATGCGTTCTTTAATATGACAGTTTACTTAAAATTCACAAAGTAGGTAATAGGTAGTTATGTACTGGTAGCCATTAATTAACATTCAGGTTCGATATCCGTGAGATCGTTGATCTCTGCCATGATAGCTATAAAAACAATGAAAAATATAGCCATAATCGAGGAATATTATTTCATTAAACAATATTCTAATTAATCACATTGCTTAGAGCAGTAACCGCGTAAGTATTTATATGTATCCTGTTATCATATTGCTGTTTTTATAACTTGTTGTTCATTTAAATACTCATTCATATAATGACTATTTACACATAATGATGAATTATAGCATTACTAAAGATAACAAAAATAATTAATTAAGCACTGTGCTTTATACAATGCAATTAAATTTATACGATTAATTGTTTTATTTAACGTTTAGTTTTTATCCGGCGATATGTATAGTATGCAATATTTATATTTTTTTCTAGGATCGATACTTGATACTGAGTGATGTTTGTTTACAGTGCAAAGGACATGACATAAAAACCGTATAAAAACAATAAATTAATTAAATAACATTACGAATTAACAGCGTAACACATCATATTTCACACTGATATCTATTATCGTTGAAAAAAACCAAACTCACGGCTAATACGACGTGAATAAAGTAAAAATATCGTGTTGGCATCGAACAACCGTTGCGTGCATCACATACATAGGTACGTGTACGAAACGAATGATATTAAACATTTCATTATCGCATCGCGTGAGCAGTGGGTAGCTGTCGATGGACGCGTTCATCCGTTGGAGATATCGTTTGCAAGATGGAATTGATGTTTTCACAGTCCATCGGTCGGTAGCCGGTTTCAGTCACGATTCGTTTGCGGACGTCCATTCGCACTGTTGCATCCGCGTGCCTACCGTTGATTCGTTTATTATAAATTGTATTGTATCCGTTTTTAAGTGGATTTTTTACTTATAACCAAAGAATCAAAGTTCTTCGGTTATAGGTTAACAATCCACTTACAAATTTTTCATGTTTTTTATTATCGAATTGTATTTCTATGTTTGCTCGATTACCCATAGTTTTTAATAAGCATTTTTGACGCATTAGTATTACTTTCCTATTGATTGTGCAATTCAGTTTGATATAAAAGCGAAAAGCATGGAAATGAAATAATTAAATTGTGATACCTACCAAGGTTAGCGGTTTATAAAGTAAATTTAAATAAGAAAATATGAATACAATAAAACACTATTTCAAATGTCTCCCGGTTATTATACACGTCTCTCTCTCTGTCATAATAGGTATTATTCGCGGAAAAAATGAAACAAAAAAACCGAAGGCTGGTAAAATTAGTGGGCCATACAATTTTCTTTATTCACCCTTACATTCTGATGGGCACAGATGTCAGCGGGAATGTAATAGCGACCGCGCGGCCGCGGGCGACGTCTCCGCGGCCTGCGGGTAATGAGCGCCGCGCGCTCCGTTGATAGTCCTTGGCCGTTTCGCTTCCAGATGTAAGTAGATGGCACTTATCTCCACCGCCCTCACCCACCGCGACACCGTGTTTTGTGAGAACCGAGTCATCTTTACAATCCTCCATTGAAAAATGAATTGAATGTCCCATTTGTATACCTACTTTTTGTCTAAAATATTTAAACATATACTTTGTAGTAAAACTACAAATTAATATTCACAGGTGAAATGTGTAAATCTAGTAGTGACTCAGAGTCCCACTTTGTGCCTCGGCGTATGGAAATTTTACCTCCTATTCCATAGTGGGATGTAACGTACCAGTGATTACGCTCATCTGTCTATCTCTTCAGGGATTGCAGGCGTAATGTTACGTTGTCTAATAAATTGGCTATTTGTTTTGCTTAACAGACAGATATTTTGGAAATAGTCAGTGAAGGTCTCTCTCTGTTTTGCGGTTAAAGATATGTGCATGAAGTTGTATGTACTTGGCACAATGACTGGTCGCGCATGTGTCGTTTGTGTGGCGGGCCGGCTATACACTGAAGGTATATACCTATAATCTTTTATTTTCCATACCTATAGGTATACTGATTATTGCAGAATAAACTCTAGGGTAAATATAACTAAGTAGTCGAAATGTACTATATATTTGTAACTATAGGTACCTACGTACCTATGTTGTGTTCACAATATACCTTAATATAATTAGTTGCAACGAATAAAGATTAATTAAGCTTGATTCATTGATTCGTTTTTGATTTAATCACTTGATTTATTAAGATTAAAGATTCCAAATTGGATGGTCTCTATAAACATATAAAAGTATATTAAGTACGTAGGTATGTAGGCTGTATAATGGCTCATTCAGTACGTCCCGAAGTAGAAAAAGATAGGCACGAGATGAGCACCTGTTAAAAACGGCATAAAACTAAACAGGTCGTTCAACTATAATGTTCTATCAGCGTGTTTACGAGCTCGACGCCGCGGGCACGCGCCTCGTGAACCGGCGGTCACCTGTTGTGCCCGCAATGTATCGATTCATCAATGGATGTTTTTAATGACAAAAATAAATCTACCCCCATTCACAATTGTTTAGACACGGACCTTGTAAGGTTTCCTTATATTTCAGTACAGGACACAATAGGCGGCCATTATTGTATCATTATCAGCCCTTTATCGTCTCCTTTTGGAATGAAAACAGTTAAGGTCAAGCATGTGAAGTGTGCGCAGATTATACACAGATGAGGGTATTAGGAATATATACCTACATTATGTTAGATAAATTACACATGTAAGATTAATATTCTGTATACAGCAGAGTCGATATAAAGTTGGGCGTTGAGGTCAATTATATTATTTCAGAACGTTGTTACATTGGGATTAATTTAATTATATAATTATTTCTTATTTCACATCCTTTTAAACATATCTTTACATTTTTTCTGTACCTATATTGTAGATCTACATGAATATAGCTAATTATTACTAAGCCCTTACACTTTGACATTAGATTAATATTTTGTTAATAAATACATACCTACCTGATTTAGCTAATTTAGTAATTCACTTGGCTCAAACTGAGCTAATAGACACCTACCTGCTACCTGCACCTACCTGCTACACAATATAACAACTGTAATGTGACAACTATAGACATGTTTACATAGATTTTTTTTCATGTAAATAAATTTTTGGTGGCGTCTCAAATGGATATTAATATACACAAGTGCTTATATATATATATTAACTGTCAATAAATCAACTATTTGTATTTGAACACATATATCTAAAAAAATATTGGAATGAAAACAAAATAGTTTTCTCAGCGTTTTCTTAAAATAAGCTCAGCTGTATGCGGTGACGCCATGAACCATAACTCAAATGTCTGCATACGTCAGGAATATAAAGGAGGATCTTAACGTAAAGCTCCGCCTAAACGAAGATGGCCGTCATTCTGCTAACACCTTCTCCATTCCCATTGGTGCAACCGAGAAATTTCGCTGACTGAGCTCATTTTTTCACCAATCAACGGCGAGATGATATTGGAAAAGTAATTTTGTATAAAAGTGCCAGATACGCATCTCTCACTCATTATGAATGCGGATGAAGAGTATGGCGAATGCCTAAGATATCCTGAAGTTGTTTCGTAAAGGACAAAATAGATGGCGCTTTAGGAATGTAGTTCCTTCATTCACGCACAGATGGCGGTAAAATGTAATGTTGTTGTCAAAGATGTTTTTTTATTTTATTTAAGTAGGTTATAATACTGTAATCATTTCAGAATAGTTCTTCTATGTATTTTACTTTTACTGTATCTTTCTTACAAAATTGAAACAAAAATATTTCGTAATATCAAACAAATTCTTATCAAATCATTATCTTATTAGAACTTATCCTCATTATTCTCACCAATAAACCGTGTAACTTTTATAATACTAAGTAGGTACATAACTTATTACTAGCTATACTGAAACATCTGAATATGAATATGAATCATATGAATATATATCATCTGAATGGCGTGGTACTCAAAATTACTATATATCTTTCACTCTACATTTGTTAGTTAACAGGATAGAAATGTTGTAAATGAAATGTGTATTAGCTGTTAATGAAAACATCTACCTATAACGAATTATATGTACCTATTCATAATAACAGAACTGCAATAGCAAATTATTTTGAGTTTGTGTAGCTCGGCAATACATCCATACAAGTATGGTATTGTTAGCATACTTGTATGGATGTATTGCTGAGCTCTTGTAACACAGATGGAAACTAATGTTCCTTAACCAATCAGTTCTCGATTTAGATACCTATTTCCGACAGACATTTTAAAGTAAAACAAAGCTATATCACATGATAAAATCGCTCTCGTATGGATTGGGCCCGCTTGGCATGCATTGAGCTACTTCCATTTTTCTAATAATAGTTTCCAACTGCCTGTTAATACTCCACTATCCATGTTTCGTCTTCTCAGTATTTCTCTTTGTCACTTTGTAAAAGGCCAGTGTGTTTTTCTAACGCTTCCGTCTCAAATGTTGTGCTTTTGTGTGAAACTAAACAGCTCTACATCGCTGGTGAGTTACATATTTTTGTTTCAATTATAACGTACACTGCTTTGATAATTGACTATCAATCAATATACACAATATTTAAATGTAATAAAATTGACTTTACATGTTATTTACATTATTTTGAACTTTACCCTAAATTAATTTAACTGTGTCATTGAAACATTACAATTATTCGATATCATCAATTATTTAACATCAATTTATGGAGACATTATCCATATTTATAATTTTATAGCTTGATATACGTGGGATATATGAATAAATTAGAACAAAAGTGTGTTCATAATCCCCTTCTTTTCGACATCGTAAATATTAGGCTATACTACGCAGGCTCTACATGATATTCCTACTATGTAATATTCTACTCAATAAATAGACATAAAATTATGAATTTGTATATATATTACGCGATAAAAGCCTGTATATAATTATATTTAAGGCCTATTATCGCTTGTATTTTACAACCTCATGTTCCTTTTTGCATAAGTACCTATATCTACGTTTACGAATTTGTATTGAACTTTTATATTGTATCGAAGTTATTCAATTTAAAAGTATTCACCATAATTTCGGTGATAATCGAAGCAGAACGCTGTTTTTATCCTGCCAGAGCGTAGTTAAAACAAAGATTATGCAATAGGTTACAAAAATCAGATTTTATAAGTATCATCAATGTATACATTTATGGGTTTTCGTAAAGTTTTTTTAAAAAGCAAAAATTTTTCAATTACCAAACTGTTCAATTTATAATATGCAAATAATAATAAAAATAATGGTTACAGAGATATTTACCATTTTGTTTATTCAAAGGTGTGAATTTTATAGTCTTAATGACTTTTAAAAGTTGATTATTATTTTTATTACTCAACGTGTATAAAAAGTAAAACCTATATTCTTAATGGTTGTATAATAAGCACTTAGATTTATTTTAAATAACCGCTTATTTTTAAATATTTACTATTTTTTAGAAACCTGGTCCCTGTATTTAATGTATAGGTAAAAGCAAATAAAACTATGAAGAAATTGAAAACATTTATTGAATTAAACATTTATAACACTTTTTTGGCTCACAGTATGTAGTAATAAACATTATTAAAATTATATATTCTTTACATCTTCGGTTTACCTTATACAATTTTTTATGTCCTAAATGTATACCTACTCTATACAGGAACCTACAGTAATTTGTATGTTATTTATCTCAATTTTTTAACGCAATTTATTTTAATGTACCTAAATGTTACACATATATTGAAAATTTCTTAAACAATTTTGAATTCATGCCTGTGTAATGATACAATGCATTTATGGGGGAACAGTCTTATTAAATTGAAAGAGGTACCAAAAATATTAAATTTATTAACGAAGGTTAATAAAAAAAATAAACTTTCCTAGATATTTACAATATGTTAGTACTTCCGTCATCGTCCATAACTCCTTACTCATATTGGTTATATACCTACCTGTGAGTATATAGGTACATGAGAACATACATATCTTCACGCCGAGTCCCTTACGGGGTAGGCAGAGAGCACGGAAAATAGGTACATGAGAAAATTATTAAAATAATATACATTTTTTTCAGTACATTAATTTTACATTACTGCACTTTATTCTTTATAATACAGGGCTAAATAGCGAAAATGGATTATTAAGTATATATT
>DWEI01004145.1:0-11978 GCA_018245875.1 Mysoria ambigua | reverse complement strand
CTCGGGACCTCTCGATCGGCAGTCGCATCTGCAACCAACACGACCAACGAGGCAGTCAATATAACTATCTAAAACAATAACAAAAAAAAAACTAACATTAGACTAATTTGAAACCTATCTATATACCTAAACCTACTACATATACTATAATATCATTATAAAGAAGCGCGGCAAGGTACCTAGCAGTTGTCGCCCTCCCCCGCCTCACCGCGCTGCACATTGCACGCCCGCGACGTCCGTGTGTGGTAACATTATTTTTTATTTTAAAAACTTTAATAAATCTTTATATATTGGTTGAAATGAAATACTGTCAAGAACAATTATGTTCAAAAATAAGTGCCTATGATAAATAACTTATTCATTTGGATAAGGATTAATATCAAATTTATGAAAACACCTTCGCAAATAATGTATTATTTAAAAACTATTTTGTTAACCATGAAAATGGTTATAATGGGTTAACGTTTAAAGTTAGACATATGCTGTCGCAGACTTTTATTTAGAACTTTTAAATGGGAACAATTTTGTAATACATGATTTTTGAGTAACTTTCACCGTCTACTTAGCGCACGCAATGAAATCTCTAAATTTTGCCGATGTCGCAATATTTTTTATTACTGCTCCTCTGTATCCTCCTCTCATCTTAGCGTGATGTTATAGTAATAACCTATATATAGTCTTCCTCGATAAATGAGCTATCTAACATTGCATGAATTTTTAAAATAGGACCAATACTTCTTGAGATTAGCGCGTTCAAACAATCGAACTCTTCGGCTTTATATTATTAGTATAGAAGTATAGATTAAATATCATCTCTATAACGGTAAAAACAATCCTGTAATGCCAAATGTTAATTTTTAGTTCTCTGTATCTTTCTCTAACTTGTGTAAAGCCCATTCGATCTTGGTCAGTGTGGTTTATTACGTCTTCAAACCGTATTATCAGAGGAGACCAGTGCTAACAGACAAATAAACGTTAAAAACGTGTTCAACAATCATTATGACATATTCACATTTAGAAATAAAAAAAAATAATATTATAATGTTATCCCGCGTTATTGTCGTGAAACTGGCAACACTAGCGGCCTAGAGCAGATGAAAGCTGCTTTCGTTCCGATGCGGATAGCGCGATGTGTAGTTTGTTGGAATTCGCTCATGTCTTATGTAAATCGACGGCGTCCCAAGTAATATTAAAACGAATTAACCATACAATATTGCATAGTGAAATATGTGTCTTTTTCACACTGACACCTGCAACGTTTAATTAACAAGGTGTATATGATCTACTATTTATATGGCTAATTTTTTATCTGTGTTTATTTCTCATGTGATTACTATTTCCATGTCTGTAACCATGCCTGTCTATTTTTAAATTTATTTAAGGGTCACATTCTATTTCTAGTCGTGTTTAGTAAGTTGTAGTTCAGTAAATATATTTTTACGTAAGTTGAATCTAACGAAATTTCTTATGAACATCTCCCATTAACTGACTATTAAATTCCTATCCGTACAATCCTATTTGATGTCGGTAGCAGTAATTTACTGGTGGACTATTGAAATTCTTGATTTATTTCCAAATGTATAAAACATATTTGTACCACATTTTATTACCAGGAAGTATGAATGTACCTATTGTCATAGTAATGGAACTATGAACGAAAATTATTGTTATCGGCGTTCATGAAACATGTGCGATTGATGGAAGTGGAGATGTAAATTATGATTTAAATATATTATCAAGCCAGGTTTCTTATGAGACAGACAAAGCACCGAGCAAGAATTGTATAGATAGGTATATCCTTATACATCTGAAATGCTCCTCCTACATTATAATATGTGGCTCACGTACCTTTTCACAAACTACGCCGTGTTACGAGACTCGACTTTCAGTTCTTTGCGACATTGCCCGATATTTGCAATGCAAACCTAATTTCAATAAAATATTCCAGTGCAGGCGTGATGTTATGAAATGTCACCATAATTCAATCGTTAATCTAACTCAGTTAAACCGATTCGGGGTTAATATAGTGTTAGGTAACACAATGTACACTGTGACACTTTTTCATTTAGCAATAGAAAACATGCAAAAACCGTTTCCGTAAATCTATTAACTTCAGTGTCTCCTAAGCAAACATTCTCTTTAAAAATATAGCTCGGCGTCACCATTAGCGGTGCGTGCACCCGGACCCTCTTTATCTCCGCCGGGCACTTAGTTTTGTCTAATCCGATAGACAAGTTTTAATGCCACTCGCCCGCGGCGTAAAAAGGGGCGTTGAATCCGCGAAAAAAACTGCACATTTTCACACGCTCGCCCTTCAATTACGAATGAAAATTCCTACTTCCATGTACCCCTCTCGCTCTTCCCGCTCACATTGAACAAGGACGCAGTATAATATAAGCCTGTCTGTCGTCAGTTTTTTAGCGACGATTGCAACACATTTAAAAATTTAATCCTCATCCTCTTACCCGCGACCATTTTTAATTGATGCCAGTAACCTTCGTGAAAGGAAATGAATGGTTTTCTTTTTGTTCTGAAATTTTCCAGAAGATTCGAGACGTACACAGTCGTTATTGTTAGGCAAGTATTTAAGCTGTTCTTTTAACATACGGACTGGTAATTGATAAATATGGGTTAGCTAAGTGATAACGTGATAAATAAACTTTGATCAAGACAATAGTGTGCAGTTTAAAATTCTTAATAGAACTTTTGGAAAACACAACTTGTCTTTTTGGAAAAGTCTTTATTCATATGAGTATGTAGGTATATCAAAAACTGTAATATGTATAAAGGGTTAAGATATTAGGAATATTGAAATCACTGTGAGCTTTGGAAATATGTACATTCAAGTAACAGTGTTGCCAGGAGTTATGCTATGCTTCATACCTCGTAATTATTAGAACAGTCATGCAAAAAATGCTAGGATTCTGAAAAAAATGTTCATATTATTTAAAGATTGGTCAATGGTAAAATGTACATTCAGGACAGTATGAAATCGTTCTGTATGACGTCGGAAGTCAACCCGCCGGTACTTGACCAACATGGTAGATTCCGTAAGCTTCTAGTTTTGAGACACCATTGAGTCTACAAATAATAATAAAAAGTCAGATACGACGCATGCAATGTTGACGAAAATTAATTGTTTCGCTTGAAAACATAAATACCAACTCGCTATAACATAGCTATAAAGAGGGCAATTAAAATGTCCTCGTCAAGTTGCGAACTTCCAAATTGGACGGAGTTGTCAATGTTATTTTTCGTAGCGCGTAAACCGCGACCGCCAAGCGCCGTACAAAAGAAACAAGTTAGGGCTTCGGGCGGAGGGGCGCCGCGACTCCCCGTTCGATACAACGGACGGTGGCTGCGATTCTTGTGTGAGGTGAGACTGTGTCTCACATTAATGCGTATTATCAGCTGCTGTCTATGACTTATATGTGCTGATATAACTTGATATGTGCTGGGACACATTATTCTTAATACAAATATCACGTTTTGTCGCTATACTTTGTATTTCTAGTGGAAGGATTAAACTTGGTAATTTAGGGTAAGTACCTTTTTCTTTAATTGCTCTTGACAAAAATATTTTTATCAGAAGACCACTGCCTAATTGTACTCTGTATTTATTGTTAACTTATGTATTCATGTAGCTATTTTGCTATTAAATTACTAAAAGGTGTTTTTTTCTACTATAATGAAATAAAGAATATTTAAAGCAAATTCACGCTTTGATAAAAGCCGTTATTCAAACATATCTAGTGTGAACACAACAAATTTGGTCTCTAAATATTATTTACTTTCTATTCCTGGCACTGCCGGACGAGGTCTTTCTTAGGGATAAGCAGTGTCATTGTATCTCTTTGATATGATTGTTTCTTTTCTATTGATGTCATGAAAATGTCAAAAATGAGGTAATTTAAGTTTTCTAAAAAAATCTAACTTCACGTCTATCATCCCCGAAAAGGTAGGCAGTGGAATGGAGAACACTCCCACGTTTCACCGGTTACGTTTACGTCCCACTATGTAATAGGTGGTGAGCCTATTGCCATGCATCGGGAACATATCCAGACTACGAACCACTACTAGAAAATGTGATTTAGAGAATTTTGTGGTATATTTGAGTTTTCTAATTCAATCAAAACGTTATGAATCCGGTTTTCAAAATGAGAAATGGTCACGTTACACAAAGGGGAAGAGAGAGCTCGTTACCATTCATAATTCACAACGAGAACTCCGCGTACGTTTTCCCATTAGAAATTTTATAAGGTTTTTATTGCGTTACCGCCAAAAGTTCGCGCTGCGGTGTTTGACAGAGCGCGGTGTCGATGCGTTCACGAATTACGTTTTTTGCTTTTTTTTTTAAATTTACCGCAGCGTTAAACAAACTTTTTCGTAAAAAAAAATTGAAACATGTATTTATTAAGGCATTTTTCCACAAATCGTTAAGATACAAATAATTATGTTTATTATATTATGTATGTGAAATCTTATATTACACATATTAAATTGGTAAGTATACACAGATCAAAAAGATGTTGAAAATTGTCTGATAAACTTTATTTAGAAATTCCTTATCAACAAGAAAAAAATTATAATAACTGACAACAAACACATAATATATCTGAACCAAACAGTAAGAAAACGTAACATCACCTATAATCCCCGAAGAATACGTTTCAATTGTTATAATATAGTAAGTATGTATTTACATACCGCATATAACAATATTAATATAAATTTACTTCAGTAGTTGGCAACTTTTAGTATACCTTAGAGACTTTTCAGGGGGGATTTATGGGGGCGAAGTGTTATAAGCCTACCTGACGAAGACAATTATATTAGGACCCCGATTTAAAATTAATAACATCATTTTAGTTTCATTAATGTTGCGTTCATAAATTGTGGGTTACACACGACTTGTCATCGCTACGGTTATATCGCACGCGTACATTGTGTCCCGCTGGTAATAAACATAAGGCACTCGTCACATCACTAGCGAGTGACGAGCGAAAACACAGTTTAGGCGAATGAGTTTTTTAATACAAACGATTTTAATATATATCTGTAAAATTTGCCTGTAACACTCCGGTATTTCTCCCAACGAATACGCCCAGAACTACACACCTACGTTAGACCAGTCGTGTTAAACATTCAAACGTGGAACGTGGCGGGAGCTCATTGCCATACACCGGACTCGAAACTCCGCGCTACTACTGCTAATCTCAAATTATAAAATCTCCACATGCTTCGAACCAAAGACCTCAGCCTTGCACCACTTGGCCATGGTTGCAATCTTATAATTTTATCTCCAGATTAAGTTATTAACTCATCATCAGCCTATTTTTATCCAGCGCTAGACACAGGTAGCTCCAACAGCAGACCACAGAACTATGATGTACATTATTATTATTATTAATTATTTACTGTACTTGCGGCTTCGCTCGCGTGGAATTTGGTTTGCCACATTAAGTTTCGTGACAGATCATTTCAATAGTAAAAAAATATATCTTAATAGTAAAATTAAATAATCTTACGTAACTTCACGCCTGTAATACCTGAAATACGATTAAAAATTGTAGCCTATATGTTATTTCGATGTACAATCTATATATTAATGTAAAAGTTTCATGCAAATTCGTCCAGTAGTTTTTTTTCGTGAAAGAGTAACAAACAAATTCACAAACTTTCACATTTATAATATTAGTAGAAATAGAATAGGATAGTAGGATAGGACAGAATAGGATAGGATATAAACATACAAGCTATACGAAGCCTTAAACACCACTGATGGTGGTGTAGCAAAGGCTTAATAAACTACTTTGATTACATTACACTCCGGCCAAATCACTGTCCCGGTTCCCGCCTAAATTTCAACTCCGAAACATTCGTTAACAACTTCGATTAAGACACTGTAATTTGTCTCTAAGAAAACCTTTTAGTTTAATGCTACTCCGGTAACAGTGGGAGAGGGAGAGAATGGAATCAGTTAGCTTTTTGGCACAATAACCGGCATGGCCGTCTGCCGCAAAGAGTCTCTGGTTCGATCTCGGCTGTGCAGACATCTTAAATACGATATTTTTAGCGGTTTCATGACGACTTTGGTAAACAGAATTCTGAAAAGGAAGTGTAATGAGTTTTAAGTGATTTTATATTTTATTATACACGGGTCTCCGAAAATCTCAGAAGATTGAGAAGGTTAACCCTATAGTCTGTCACGCTAGCCAAGTGGACAGAATTCACACGCTTTACAGAATCCTATGTAGCACTGAAGATACACGGTCTTCCTCGCGATATTTACCTTTATCGTTACGGCTATTGATACTCAATACATTCCAAACGAATTTTAAGAGTCACGCCCAAGTCTCACTCAACATAAAATGGCATCACTACGATATTTTCAATGCAAGTTTATCATCACAAGTGTCGTTACAAGTGGCAACCCTGCACTGGTGACGAGGTGTGTTAATTAAAACGCGGCGCTAAGCGCCCTCTAGCGGCGCGGCCGCGGCACCCGATTAGCCGAGCGCGCCAAAAATTACGCGGCTCCGTCGACCGAACAATGCCGAGCGATCGAGCTCGATGTCGATACATCGATATAATCGATTAGTGTTACAACGTGTTAATTACATGCTTCCGAATGAAATGTGAAAATTATGAAGCGTTATTTGAGTTTTAACTGATTCGTTACTTCACACCTGTAATCACACGAGATAGGCAGAGTAATGTAGTTCACTCCCACGTTTCACCGGTTACGTTTACGTCCTCCGATGGAATAGGTGGTGAGCCTATTGCCATACACTGAGTCCGAGCCGTTAAGAACATTTTCTATTTATTGGTAAATCCAATATATTTCAATGACATATTCAAATAAAATACGTGGTAAATCTTCTATGATGTATTTCAATAGACAGTGAAAAAAATAGGCATTCAGTGATGCATGAAAGGAGCTTCCTCGAGCGGCGACTTTGTCTCATTAAGTACAAACATACACTGCCCGGCGCACCCTGGACATGGCGACCAATACTTTCACCACGGTGGCTGACCACTCAACTATCGATTCAAATAAAAAGAACAGACATTGAATAGTTTTTAAATAACCGAGCGAATGAAAAGAAGACCCGTGTTCCGAAATTGGAACGATAATCGGGTCGAACGATTAAAAATTCACGTGTATACATAATAAGTAAACTTAAATTATCGCGCGGCACACAGCCCTGCACCTGTGACGAGGTCTATTAATTAAAACGCCCTGCAAAGCCCGTCGTATCGGTGGCGCGGCACCCAATTACGCCGAGCGCGCCAAAAATTACGCGGCTTAACGGATCTGCGTAATTTTGACAAATGACCGACGGAACGAAGGACCGGATGAATGATGATCGGTTTCACCATTGTTACTCGTTATTGCACGTAAGGGTTTTTGTTGTAAATAATAACTGAAATATCCAATTTACAAATACTGTTAACTATTCAGAGTTGTTTTGAAGCTTTGTGGATTTTATTTTAGTTAATCGTTCTATAAACATGTTTTTAGCAAAAAGAAGAATTAAATAAACTGTTAGATGCCAATACTTACAATAATAGACGCTTTTAACCACAATATTTCTAATCAAAAGTCTTAGCAGATAACGGCAAAGCATTTAAGGCAAATAAATCTCTACACATAGGTAAATTTATAAGTTAAGAATGTTCCTTTGTATTATTGAACCTATGAAAAGTTACGAAGTGTAATAATATGGTAAAGTTGCGATGCGGTGGTTGTAAGGTGTCATGCCAATATACCATTCATCAGCCTCGGCGACTAAACACCAGCGGTCACAGCAGATAACCGCGCCGTAAACCGACAACAATGCCGGCCTCGCACTCAATAAAAGACGATAACACATGAAATATGAACTGACGACACCCCACTGCCAAAACACCATCAACACATCATTATACGCCGTAACCGCATACAAATAAGGTGCACAATGTCTCAAACGGTAATATGTGTTAAGATATTTCAGATCAGAAGCAGACGCCAGTGTAATGAACGCGCACCAACGAAAACAAACCACATTGCGCACACGAATACAGCCAAATTTCCCAACGAAAATAGACCAAAGTTACAACGTTTCGGAACGTAGCTTGCACGGCGCAAAACAAAAGCGCGGGAACCGTCGCCATTGGCGGAGGAGGTAGGCGGACTCCCGGATAATATGGCGGAAATATTACGAGCCGAGAAGGTATTCAAGGTGCAATGGGAGGTCGGGAGCGCCGGGCGAGGAGGCCACCCCCCTGAAAGGTTAATTACCCACCGGCCGATAAGGCAGCGGCCCGCTAATTACGTACTTATGGCGGACTGAAATTAAGTTATCGTTGGCGGGAAAACGACGTTCACTTTGTTTGCGTTCCGTTTTACGGATAATATGTATTCTGCGGTGCTTGAGAGTAATGGAACAAAATTGGCGGCTATTCAGTTTTATCTTTTATGTCTATGTAGAGAGCGTCGCTTCGTTCCGAGATAATGGTATCATTGTTTGAGCTAGCTCCCGGGGCTCATTTTTAATCGTTTAACTTAATTTGTTTCCTTTTTTAAAATTTCAACGTTATTTTAAACGTGTATTTATTTATAAGTAGATGAATAAAAGAGTTAATTTGCATGGCGTTATTCACAATTTTAATAAAGCGACATCTCACGCATACGTCATATAGACAAAAGATATTTTGCAAGCGCGCAAACTGGCAGCTGTGCTTCTAAATAAAATGCGATAAAATAAAAAGATTCAGGCGACAAAACGTAGATACTTACGGTTTAGCCAATTTTATTCGGTGTCAATATGCTTTTTGCGGTGTTTTATGAGGAGTGGCATAAGACCGAAAATGCCAAGTCGAACAAGTTGAGCGTTGGCACGAGTTAAGTTGGGCGGTTTATACATATTTACCACAAAAGCGGCTCAGCGAGAGATCGCGGATCCGTTCCCCGGTTTTATTTTTCCAAGCTCTAAATGGAGTCGGTGGAGCATTTAAATAAGCTTCGCCGCGTGAAGTATGGTAATGTTAGTAATACGGAAAGAAACCGCGCTCAACATTCAAACTGACGGCAGCCATTTTGGATTCTTGAATTTTGCTTTCTTCTTACTTATTAAAATTTACACTTACAACGTGCGTTGCAATGGAGGTTTACTTTAAGGTTAGCAGAACTTAAACAAACTTGACGCTTATTATGAGATGGTATAGACAAGTTGGATGTATTCAATATACTGTACATGCATATGTAAGTAATAACGCTCATACGTAGCATCACGCCTGTAATCAACGAAGAGGTAGGCAGGAGAATATAGTACATTCCCACGCTTCATCGGGTAAATTTAGGTCCCGGCATGAAACAGAAGCCTATTGCCATTCACCAGGCATAAATCTAACCTCCGACTCATTATTGGAAATTTCAAGTAATAAAAATTCATCAACACCCACCGCAGAGACAGATCCAGGACTGCTCGATCGGTAGTTGCGCGTGCATCGACTCGAAAAACGAGGCGCGATATTTAAATCAAAATAAAAACCATTTCGCATTCAGCGTGAACAAATCAACTCATGTGTGCTCGGCCTACGATTGGATTTTACGATTGTTAGCTTCGTGTCATTGGTCGTTGGACATTGGCCAGTGGTGCGTATTTTTAGCTGCGCTCATGCGATCTTCAATTACATACAGACACTATATTTTATTGCCTCCATTTATTTATTCTCGTGTAACACGAATAAAATATAGGTACGAAGTTCTATTGCAGGATACAGGTATACTCTCAAAATAAGAAGAGTTAATAAACCCATGGTCTGCCTCGCCAATTAAGTAGATACGTGGTGGCAGATTTCATACAGTCGAAACAACATGATAGAGAATTCTAAGGTGTAGGTCACCATATAATATTTTTCTAGACCATTACCTCAAGTGCTATTTAAACTCAAAATGTTCAAATTATTTGTTATAATTTGGTGCTTAGATTTGACGTTCTTAATACCTAATAGCTACTACTACAAGGAATTATGTGTATTTTAAGATTAAATACCACTTCCTCTAATGATACTCACTAATATTCTGTTAGGCGTGTGTAATTTACCTAAAATCCCTTGGACAATATGACAAACTTCGGTTTCAATCCTTCTTATCCTGAAAGGAAACATAAATCCAACATTAGAACAGCAAACTGGTGAAGGTTCATAAGGATAAAAGGATAAAAGATAAGAATAAAAGGTTCATAAATTTTAAGTCTTTAAAGGTGTAAAGTATCTAAAAATAGTTTACTGTCATGACGTACTAGGAGTGTCTAAAAGAATCAAATAATTTCGAAATTTTCAAGATAAAATTCTTTCGTTCATTATCTCAATTTATAAATTAAAACGAATCTACTACAACTACATTAAAATATTAGGTTTCTTTTAAAAATGTCGTCAAATGTCTTTTAAAAATAACCTAAAAGCAATTAGCATTATACTAAGCAGATTGTTTTAAGAGCATATTAATTTCCAATTTAGAAGCGGCAGCTAATTATTTGTCTAATTATATCCAGCCAAAAAGAAAAGTTGCCGCCAAATTTGACAGTAAAAGCTTCGTTCAGAAATCGTTTTCGTTCACGCATCTACGTTCCGTTTCACCGGCGACGAGATCAAAGCGCTACGTGTAGTCGACGGCCGGTGCTTTCATTTGATTTACAGCTTACGGAAGCTAATTAGGCGAATGGGAGGTACGGAACGCACGGATCACAGTTCGCGCCTCGCCTCCAATGACACGTGACCGTTTCATAGTTGAACGAAACTACAGTACTGTTGTCTTGTAGACAGGGGAAATTTGGTTTTTGTTCAAATGTTTGGTGTGTACATTGTTAGTGTCCTGCTTGTTGTATTTTTCGGAATAACTTTAGAGGAATATGAAACTAGTTTATTTCACGTTGGAATTTAAAATTTAGATAAACATGTCTAGAAACGCATTAGAAGTTAAAAATATTATGGAATTTAGGTTTATTATTATTTTCTATTTTTCTTCTGGTTTATGTTGCTAAAATTTACAAACCAATGGTTGACTAATTTATAATTCTGTAATACATATTATGTATTTTTTATTACATTCCAAATAATTTACATTTTTTATATATAACCCGTCATTACTTACATCTTATTATAATTTCCATCAAACGACTTATTTATTTATTTGGACTTCAACGAATATACGTAACTACCTACATCCGCCGTGGCACATCGTGATGACATTTCTATTCGTTAACAGCTCTGTAGGCTGATAGATATGAAGGGTGAAATGGGTTTTATGGTAATTTAGTATTGGGGATTGTAATAGAGTGGGAGTAAAATACCTTGTAGTGGGTAATTTGAATATCTCTACAACGGGATTTCAGGACAAGTGCCGTTTGAGGTCTTAAGCCTTCAGTATGTATCATAAGATAAATTCATAGGATTTCATGTCTATTGGATACGCCCTAAAATGTCAAGAATAAAGTTAGATTCACTTAAGATGTTAATTAGCGACAAACTGAACGTTCTAGACTAAAAGTTTTGTGTCTATTGAAGGCGTATCCAATAATACCCTACTCGGAGTTTGAACCCGGGACGTCCAAATCGGCAGTCGCATTCGCGGCCACTCGATCAACGAAGCAGTCAACGAAGAAGAAATCTTACAAGTCTTAATACTCTTAGTAACATTTAATTTAAAACCACGCATGCATTTAGGACTGCCTATATAGTTCGTGCTGGTGTTCCAAGCGCAACTGCCGAGCGAGATGTCGCAGGTTCAATTCCCGGTCGGACACTATCGGTTTTTTTAAAATCAGATTTTCTAGTACTGGCTTGGAGTCCGGATTGGTGTCCGTTTATGACAACAGGTTGTATATCTCTTCCATATCGGAGCGGAAACATAACTGGCGAATCTTGGTTATGTAATAGGTACAAACATACCTCTGGCTATCTCTTCGGGGATTACAGGCGTAATGTTACGT
>DWEI01004144.1:0-11980 GCA_018245875.1 Mysoria ambigua | reverse complement strand
AACGTAACCGGTGAATCGTGGGAATGTTCTGCATTCCTCTACCTACCCCTTCGGGGATTACAGGCGTGAAGTTACGTATTGTATTATGATTGCTTTAAAATCACGGCAGGTCTCTTATAGGGTAGACAGAAAGCAGCACGTGTCAAATATCTTTATACTTACAAATCTGAAATGCATAATCTACATTTATTACTCTTTACGAAGACTTATTTTCATCAGCCGATATCCGGCATATTTGTTGACGGTGGGCGAGTCTTGGGCCCTATTAACTTTCGCGACAATTAATACTCGCATTGTTTTCTGTTTTGTGTTTAAAATATTGTAAATGAATAACGAATGACAACCATTCGTTAATACATTTTCTGTGTACGTTTATAAAAATAAAGATATTTGGTAAATGTATAGAATTCATTTAAACACCATCGTATGTGGAGCAAACGCGTTGTACAGGATACGGTTGCCCCGGTGTCGAAATGACGCATTAGCCCGCATGTATGTCGGACGTGGTATCGCCGGTACTAAACGATAGTTGACGGTTCTGATACGCTGCTCTGGAAAAAAACTCTACATCGCCTGCACAGGGAGGTTTGTAGTTAATAATATTTAAAGATAAATTAAAAATGGCTGCCAATTATTTCGTCTTAATCAAAGCAGTACTATCGTATCTGCCGCTATGTAATTATATAGACATAGGTATGTAGGGACTGATATCTGAAGTTAGATAGGGTCTCAGGCCAGGTCACGACGGGACCCACACTACGGGGCAATACATACTCTTCTACTTAAACATAAACATAATACTCTAATTTGCCCACCTTTTAGGACACTAAAGGCGTAATATTACCTGTAAATGTATAGTTACAAAAATTGCACAATACAATTAATACTATATTACAATTTATTTTGCATTCAGTCAGTAAGCAAGCTTGGATTGAACATTTAAAGTTCAATAACAAATAATTATGCCATCAAAAACATAACTTGTAAAATAACGAAGTCTCGCAACTCAGTTCTTCAACCGTAAAGAGTTGTGAGACCCGTGTAAAAACTCAGTCGCTTAATTTATTCAGTCCCTACTTTTACACGAACAGGAGTTGTGAAAATTAAAAGTACCTTTCCCCTCTGCCCACCCCTCCGGGGAAAGACTGTGTAGTGTTATGTCATATTTCATAGTTACCATCTAGTGCTCTTATAACGTGACAAATGCAACTGAACGCGATAATCACAAGAGATTTGGATTGAGTGTTGCAAAGCTTAGCGATAATGCGCATTGACCTTTATATAAATATAGCTGCGTTATCACCCCACTTGAGTGCGAAGTTGCAGCCAGATTGCTGGTCAACATAATCCGACACTCAACAGATAGCAATGTCCGTTTAAGGCACAGTTTTTTTTGTGTATATTACCAAACGTAACTTCACGCCTGTAATCCCCAAAGAGGTAAGCAGAGGAAAGCAGAACACACTCACGTCTCACCAGTTACGTTTACGTCCGACTATGAAATAGGTGGTGAGCCTATTGCCATGCATCGGGCACATATGCAGACTCCGAACCACTACCACTAAAAACCTGACGGTGTGCCACTCTGGCATTACGGGGGGGCCACGAGAACTGTACGGTCGCACGACATTCGCGACAATTACTTTCAGGCCTTAAACAACAAACAACATCCCCCCTTTAGTAGATAAAAAAATTAAGATTGATATGGACCCTACGGAATAGGTTGTGAATCTATAGCCATACACCGGCCGTTTAGCCCGGTCAAGATAAAAGATAAAGCGATTGTAGGCAAGTTGCGTAATTACTTAATATGTCGCTTGAAACAGCTTGCTCGTACATTATTGAAAGAAAAAAACAAAACACAAACGTGCTAAAAATATTTAAAATGTAATCGAAACACAGGTGACAACCATCTAATTTCATACAAAAAGCCTTTATTTTATATTCATTTTAAGCCCTCCCAACCATTTCAAATTTGAACAACATAGTTATATAACACCCCCAACCTAATTCAAATTCAAAGTCTCCTGTACTGAATTCTGTGAGCTTGATACATCAACATTACCAACCTGAGTTCACTGCTGGACATCGGCCTGCCGTTACCAGCCATAGTGCTCTTTCCTGCAGCTCCTAGTTCCATACACATAATTAACAAAAAACCCAAGTAAAAATCATATTATTTGTTTATATCGGGTTGTATCGTCACCACGCAACAGGGGATGAATCCTGAAACAGGCTCAATCCACTCTGGTTATAATAAGAATTTTTGGCTCCAACCAAAAGCAAAACATCACGAGTCTCCATTTAAAACACAAAAGATTACGGGAGAATCACTTTCCCAGTTAAAATAAACACCTTTCGTATGTAACACTACCCCGTCGTCATTGTCGCTGCTGTAACACTGGCGCAACGTGGCGCGTTGACAATGTATGGCATTGTCCGTATTGTCCGTTACAAAGTAGATTTCAATATAAACCGGTATGGTCCGCGACGAAAATGCTCGTTCCATGCTCATTACCGTCAACCTGTTAGGACTTCGACGAGGAAATGAGTCGCCGACAGCGGCGCGCGTGTGTGAAGAGGTGAATGTGGAGGAGGCGCGGCGGGTCTGTGAGGATAGAGATATGTGGCGCTCGGTGGTCTCTGCCTACCCCGCGGGAGGCTACACCGTGAGCAACCCATGTTAGCATAACTTGGCCACTCTGACTTTACGCTACTTACCATCGTCATTGTCATCATCATCATCAGCCTATCTCAGTCCACTGCTGGACATAGGCCTCCCCCAAAGAGCGCACTCGCGCCCTGTCCTCGGCTTGTCGCACCTTTGAGGAACTTCTGTTTTTAGCAATCGTCACCCCACACGGTTGGAGGGCGTCCTACACTCCATACAGACATTGCTTTTAATTTTTATATTATTGTTGTATCTCTTGTCAGCTTACATCAATACATATTCAGTCCTTTAAGCCCTCTTACTGCTATTGATTTAAATGACGACAATGTTAATATAAAGACTACATACAATTACAAATTCAAAAAAAATAATTAACTAGAAATAAAATTGTGAAATTGGATTAAAATATAAAATTAATTTCATCGTAGAAAATAAGAAATAAGAAAAAAAAATATTCCATGAAAATCAGAAAAAGAATTTAAATATTAAGATTTAGAATTTACATAAAATGCAAATGATAATTTAGAGACATATATCAATTTGACAACAAATATTGCGTACTTATACATTGCTCGTTGAGTATTGTTAGAAAACACAATTTTTTGTGGAGGCAATTCAACAGTACGAAATGAACGTTATATTTTGTTGATTTGATGTAATGAGTCGCCGCGAAGTGAGACCGCCGCCTAGGCGAAAACTCACAGAAAAAGGTCGAGTGCTGTATATGCACGTTTGGTTCTGGATATAATAAAGCTCGAAGTATAGATCATGATATTTGTGAAAGATCTTGTTCAAAGTTTTCGTGATATTAATAAAAATGTACGTTAAAACGTGATAAATGTACTAAGTACATATCAAATGCTTACAATTGTTTTTCAGCGTAGCTATTTTTCATTACAGTTTATATAACTTTGTAAAATTTGTCGATATCACGATGCCTCGTTGGTAGTGTTGGTTGCAGGTACCGAATGCACTAATACCTAATGCACAAACAGAAGCATTTTAAAAATTACTTCTTCAGTGCACTGCCTTATTGGTTGTGTTGATTGCAAGTGCGACTGCCGATCGGGAGGTCCCGGGTTCGATTCCCGGGTCGAACACTACAAAATTTTCTAATTTACACTTTCTAGTAATGGTTCGGAGTCTGGATACGTGCCCGATGCATGGCAATAGGCTCATCACGTATTACATAGTGGGAAGTAAACGTAACCGGTGTAACGTGGGAGTGTTCTGCATTCCTCTTCGGGGATTACAGGCGAGAAGTTACGAGTGATGGTGAATCTAGCACATGTAAGGGCGAGGAGCGGGGTATACAATAGTAAATATTATTGGGTGGAAATGATAGTATCAAATCAAAGCCGACATTTTGAAAAGCTTTCGGGATAAAGAACGTCTTGGCATCATTAGACGACTACCGGTCACTACCGGACAGCGGACTGCGACAGCCTTCGTCGTTGCTCGATATTATGATTGAGCTATTGTGTGCGAGATAAATGATCAGTGCAGCATATCCGCGACCTGCGCGTGCGCCGTTCAACGGCAGTCGGAAGGCGGACCGCGGTGCAAGCCCACGTGCCACTCGTGGCGAGGTCTTTTAACATAAATAATATTATTAAAAGCAAGCTTCGTTAAATTAAAACTTTGTTGTAAAATTACGGTTTGTGTTCTAGTGTTGTTGCCGGTATAAAGGTAAGTTTCTTACATTATATCCGACTAATCTTTTCAATTAGTTGTAATTTACTACTAAATTATCATCAATTTGTATGCCTTTAAATTTATAATGTATATGATTAAAACGTGTCAAAATAATGAGATAACTATAACTACGAATAAACTGTTATAAAATATATTATGTAAAAGCAAAGTTATGAAAGAAGTTAATTAATATGAACATACAAGAGAAAAATTACTTAATGACGTCAACATAGTGAAAATATTAAAATGTATGCAGAGAACGTTAAAGCATTATTAATGTTCATTTATAGCAATAGCACAAAGAGATATTACTTCATTTTTATTTATTTTAAATTTGAACCACATTTTTGAACAACTGCGATATTAATATAACAAGTGAAATGAAGAATCAAATAAAACAAAAGGAACTTTTTAGTAGAGATCATAAAAAATCAAAAATATCATAAAAGATCATACAAATTACTTTCATGAATCTGGATACAACAGAAAAAATTGTATAAATTACTACATTAATATTATGTAAAATACCGAAAAACACATAGATTGAGAAATAAGTAAAAACTGTAATTAAATGTACATTGTATTTGCCAAAATTAAATAAATAAAACATCCGTCAAATCTCTATAATTTGCATAATTGAAAAAGAGCATTCAAAATTAATAAAAAGAGGAAAAAGTAATAAGCAAAAAAGAGTATCCAACCTTAACGTTATTGTTATCGAAAAAGACTATATATTTGCTTAGGGAAATATGATGAGATTGTTTTTAAACTGTGTTCGACTGTAAATTGTGATTTTCAATTATTGCAAAATTTGCTTAATATTCGATCGCGTGTTTAATTACGACAATCGATATAATTTATTAAATAAGGTGAAATATGCAAAGTACATACATACATATATGATGGATTATTAGGAATTGATAATTTAAAATTAAAACCGAGAAATACACTGCGTCTAACTAGCTACTAGGCGTAGGTACATAGCAAGGATCTTATGTACAAAGTTTTATTAACATGTATTCGTACTTAAGGACTAAAGAGAAACTAAAACTTTAGAGTTGCTGTTGGTTTTAAAAGCTTCACTGAATCCGACCTCGAAATGTGCTGTACAAAAAATCTATAACTTACCGAGCTTTTGTTCTATTGAGCTTTTTTATCGGTCATACGATTAAAATGCTCATTTCTTCGGACGTAAATAATATCCATGGTCTCACAATTCTTCATTAAAAAAATCGTTTCTAATATTAAGATTCAATTAATTTAATTCACGCAACAAGTTCAATGGGAGAACAGCCGTGACCAATTAGGTACGTTCGTTCGCAATTATGACCAGAGATGACCACAATTCGGCGACCTCGGTCATACCTTTCATTTTCATCTAACCCGTCGTACGGTCACAGGTTCACACTGCAGGTAAATGGAATATTAGAATTTCAATACGTTCCAATTCCCTGGTAAATCATTTAAATTACCATTATTAAGTTGATATCCCACTGCTGGGCAAAGTTATTTTGGCGTCTCCATCATAGCATTTATTGATAAACCTAACCTACTCAATTTACTTACTTACTTAATACTACGCCAGACACATTTTTTTTAATGATTCAGCTAAGATAAATACATATTTAAAAAACAAAACTTTTCTTCCCAAGTTTTAACTGATAATATCACAGAACAAAATGAGACCTGTCAAAATGTCAATGATATCCGATAGTGAACGTTCTAGGACTCAACTCAAGCAACTTCATATTAAAATAATAATATTTAAATTGCAAAGCGACAATATAAACAGGTAAATTTGTATGATTATTTATCAATACGCCCAACAAGGTTTTTGTATTTAACGTACTCTAGATATATGAAATTATTGAATTTTATTAAACAAGTAACCATTGACTCGACTATCGTTGCCCTGTTGCATACTTTTTCTTCACCAGTATACCGAGTGGTATTTGATCACAAAACGCCAGTTTCAATAAGCAGTTGCGCGTTATTTGGAACTCGGACTCCCAATGAAAGGTCGAAATTTAGATAGACATTTTACGTAATACGAGTACACGACGCGAAAACTCGTCCGTCGTATTATGCGAGTGTGTAAATCCATTGTAACGAATAACCATGTTTGCGACGTTGTTGTACCATTGTCTCGTATTCAGTTTAACACGCCATCATCTTTAATATCTAGTATCGCACGCGTGTTGCAACATGTCCATTATAATCATCATTGTCTGCCTCTGCTAACACTTTAACCTTAATAGTTTGTTTTATAACCTTGTCCCTTACAAGATTCGTGTGTTTTAAACTATTTTTCAGATTAGTCTATTTTAAGCTGGGTGTAAATTAAAATAATATTTTGACTGATTCGTCTGGTTACACATTTGGTATCTGTTTTTTTTTACGCCTGCCTGCTTTAAAAAAGTAAAAGATCTTGGGCTGGCTCGACAGAGCCAAAAAATTTAGAGGTCGAAGGAAAAAGCGGTCAACAAGCCAAAATTACCCCATATATTTACATCATGTATTTGTATTTATTGTTTCAAAATACGACCTAAATTACAGATGTGATACTTCTACTGAGAAATAAATGGAGGTACATAATGTCCTAATTAGGTACATCCTGCAGCAACATCATTAAAACAGACAAAATCCCACCACTGTTGTTTTAATACATCAAAAATTCAACAATATTTATCTGCAGCTAGACCTTGGACAAAACTGTTGCCTTCTAATAACCTCATCTTTACGACCTTTTGAAAGACGTAATCGTAATGACTGTTATTGTTTTGTTATGGACATAAATCTTCTGTCAGATGGGGAAGGGCTAATTTAATAGTATACTACACTATCCAATGATCATGCTGAAAACTAATTCTAACTTATCTCAGTGACACAACAGTCCTTTAGCCCACTTCCTTCAGTCCACTTTCCACAATCCTATTCGAGGTTCCTATCCTATTCGTTGCAACTATCCATGGGGGTCAGTGGCTTTTTGTGATTGCTAACTGATCCCTTGCTTCTTTTTTTATTTTAAAACGAAAATTAACATAAGTTCCGCGTCTATTCGAATTGTTGCAATAGTTTGATGTACTTCCAAAGCGTTCCAATAGCCGACGGCAGTAGGGTAATGTTTTGCCATTATTGACAATATAAAATTGGATTGAATCATTAAGAAATATTTTGATCAGTTCCAAAACAAACCCAAATAAATAATACAGTGGAAAACCAACTCAATTCTGTTTTGCCCATGGGGAAAACGAAATGTTATTTATATAAGCAGTGAAAAACAACTATGAGGTATTGTTTTGACGACGAAATCCTTGATATATAAATTTTTTGAAACTTTTAACACAATAATTGGGCATATGAAAATGGTACCCCAGATTGCGGCGATCCATTTCCCCGAATAGATTTTCTCACGCGAGCCTATTGGACGCACCGGGCGTATTCTGCAATCGTTCGTTAAGCAACGCTCTTATTGTCGTACTACAAAAACCGCACAGTTCGGATCGTAATAAATTTTGTGCGTCATTTTGAAATTAAGCGTTTACGCGTAGGTTACATTAGAAAGATATGTTACAGCTAAAATCTCATAGATTATATTGTGCCTCGTATGAAGTTTTTCAGATCGACTGTATCCAAGTATAATAATTACATTTTATTAATATTTATTTCGTACATATATGATGAACGTAAGACATTTATGTATAAATTTTCGTGTTCCTTTTAAGACAAAAGATATTTTGGATTTCATGTTCAAATTAGACATCGCTTGATTTTTCTGTTTCGCTATGCTTATAAATTTTAAACCAATTTCTAATAAAACTTAGGGATTTAACCGAGATCACTTTTAAAGTATGCTTTGAGATTATGCATATTGCAAATAATTATAATTAGCTTCATATACAAATTATGCTTACACCTCGCGGCAACAACGCATGTTTTGTAAAACATATGGTGGGTGGCGACCTTCCGGAAGTCTGCAAATTTCCGAAAGTTGTCAACTTTGGCGGCAACCTTATCGAATTCTGCGCATAGTTATTGCTAATGTATAAAGCAAGTCCGACCAAAGTTGGAAAAATACATTCCTTAACCGAACACTCATTGCGTTCTTCAGTGTGTCGCTTTTTGCTACCGCGTGTCGCAAATATCACCTCGAACTGCAGATACGTTTCATCTTCGCAATTTAACTCTTAAATATATTGCAATTGAGGTCAGAATAGCTTGGATATCTTCGTGGCACTACGCCTCTTGAATGGTATACCTTTGTAGGACCTGGTCCACAGTGTTGGGAAACGGTATCAGAATAAATGGATTTTAATGCTTGTGGTTATAAGCATATGTGGCTATGTTCATTTATAGAATATAAAAAAAAACTATCAAGCGTCGTGTAATTCTTAGCGAATTAAATAAATATGTTAGTAACAGCACGCTTGTCATCCCTGAAAAGGTAGACAGAGAAATGTAGTACACTTCTATGATTCACCAGTTAAGTTCACATTCCTTTATGGAGTCGTGAAGCTATCGCCATACACCGGGCACATTTTCTGACTTCGAGTCACTACTAGATGTTATAAATATAAAAAATATAATAGTGAACCATAAAAACCATTAATAAAGATGCCATATACGCCATATAATCGAGACCAAATTAAACATCATACAATATATCTCGCTAAAAATCGTCAAAACGGAATTTTCGTTTTTTACTTGTATCTAAACTGGTAAACTTAATGATACGTGTTAATAATTGTAAACATATAATAACTTCTTATTAACTTAATTAAGTCATATGTTGAGTTTCCGATGATAACATACATTCAAGTTTCAAGCTTTATACATACTCCGTATAATATATAAAAGTTAATACAAAAATTTAGGTCATCTATTATCACGATGCAAATACTTCTGTTACCTGATACACGCGGTAAACTAAACTCCGCCGCGACCTCGCTTCGATTGGCGGGATCTCATAAAGAAGACCTCGGATACATCCGAAACTAATCGATCTTTAACGTATAAACTGTACGTAGGTTGCGTCGGTACACGTGTATGTATGTATGTAATCGTACATATGTACATACATATAAAATGTTTAATAATAATGTACGTAAAAAAAACATATTTCTTTTGTCAGTTGCAAACTCTGATTTGTAGTTAGATAATGCCTTTCAAAGGCTTTGTCACTAAGTAATAAGTTTCCTCACTTCTATGCAGAAGGCCAGATTCCATTCATTCGTTCATTCATAACAAAACAGTGAGGGTTTTGTACGTTTGTATGCGTCGATTCTAATAATAATATCCGTGTCGAACTGTCCATTGTGAGACCAATCTCGTTAATCGATCTTGTGGAGACAAGCTTGGTTCGAGACGAGATGAATATTGTCCTAAGGTCTGATTATGGTTTCATTGTTTATGTGACAAGTTAGGCAATTTAGAGAGCATAGTTGCAGTGTAAAGTTAGGTTGTACATCTGGAGTGTAAAGTCCGAGTGTATAGTTAGGGCGTGGAGTTGAAGCGTAGAGTCGGAGTATAGATTCAGAGTATAGACTTGGCGTGTAATGTTAGTGTGTAGGGTTAGAGTGTAGAGTTATAGCGTAGAAAAGTCAAAGTTTAGGTACGGAGTGTACAGTCACAGTATAGAGTCGGAGTGTAGAGTCAGAGTGTAGACTCGGAGTGTAGAATTAGAGCGTAGTGTTCAACGTAAACTTGATGTATAGTCTAAGTGTAGAGTTGGAGTGTAGAGTTAGCGTGTAGAGTGAAAACTCGTAGTGTAGAGTTAGAGCATAGAGTTTGAGCGTAGACATTATGTGTAGTCTAGGTGTAGAGTTCGAGTGTACAGTCAGAGTGTAGACTCGGAGTGTAGTATTAGTGTGTAGGGTTATAGTGTAGAATTAGAGTGTAGAGTTGGAGCATAGACTCGGTGTGTAAAGTCTACACTTCGACTCAGAGGTTAGAGTAACAGTGTAGAGTTGGAGTGTCGAATTGAAGTGTATAATCGGAATGTATAGCCAGTTGTGACGTTAGATTATGTTTAATGTCTAAATCGCAAAAAAATACTACGAAATATACCTTCAACACCTCGTCAGGTATGCTATATCAGTTTTTCAAACAATTATATTTTAACTATAAAATGATACCCCTTAACATCGCCTAGGTATATTATCTCCCAGCACTTCTAGCATCTGAAGGTTCGCAAAAAGAATCGTGTCATAATTTAATTATATGACTCATAAAACGTCGATCACTTATAGGGGCTTGTTTTTTATACTCATTCAAATCGACTCTACACGTGACCAAGCAAAGTTATTGGCTCCACTCGCCACTATCGCCGTATTATAGCGGTTAGGCTTCGTTGAAGCGAATGTAAACGATGCACGGGCGTTACCGGTTTAGTAACACATCCATCAACTTCATATAGTTCATACAACGAGATTTAACAGTACAGTTATTGATGTGTGCTTATGAAACATTTCGTATGTACTTCACCACGCACAGTGCTGACTACAGTATCGACTGGCTAGTTGACCCGGTGATTAGCTACTCGAGCTGCCGAAGCGATTGGGTCGTGAGTTCGATTTCCATCGAAATCGAATTATTAATGCATACAAACTGCGATAAAATTAAGTCAGTAGATGTTGTTAGCCTGTATAATTTATCTATTTGCTCTACATAAAAAATACACATAAACCAATCGTTCAGCTAGTTGGTCATATTCACGAACACGGATATAGTTTTCATTTTGAACACACTTGCGGGGTACGAATGGCGGTCACCGCGGAATATGCTGGCGAGTACATATAGTACTGTAAAGTATATAAATATTGACTTCTACAAATTGCAATCTGGCCTTGCTTTTTAATGTCAATGTGGACACGTCATTACATCAATTATAAAAATTAATGGGTGCTTTTAATAGGTTTACGTTATGAATTAAAATGTAACATATATATGCTTTCAACAACATGAAACAGATATATCTGAATCACGGGTACATTTCTCCGCAGGGGTAGACAGAGTAGTGCGACACACTCCCACGATTCTCTGGTTATACTCGTATTTAGAAAATTAGCCTATCGTCGCTTACTGAAAACTCCAAATTAGAAAAACACTGTCTTTTTGTTAATTTCTGCTTTGCAAATTCAAATCTTGTATAAGGAACAATTTAACGCGACATCTTTAACGTCATCATCGATGCTAAATATCAAGACAACTCGAGGTACAACTCGTCTTTTGTCATCACTAGCACTTAGATCTAGTGTTGTAACCGCATACACGACTTATGAATATCACTTGCAACTATTAAAGATAATTAGAGATTTAAATATAAGAAATAACAGTTCGTGGTATGGTATTACTGGTTGATTAGAAAGTGAAATAAGAAAAAAAACGAAACTGACACATCTCACTTTTTTATTGCAAACTCTTTTTAACTGCCTTGTTTTTGGTCAATGATAACGAGTGAATATCTCCAAGACCTTATCATTACGTGTTATTATTATATCTAAGTACATTATGATAATTAAATAATATATAATAATTAAATGTATTATGTATGTAAAATGTAAATCCGTTATTGGCTTTATGATTATGCTGAATGGTATATACGTGTTATTAAAT
>DWEI01004143.1:0-11980 GCA_018245875.1 Mysoria ambigua | reverse complement strand
TACGTCACTATAGTTTAAAATCTGTTATTTAATAGTGCATCGTGTTGAATTTATTTGTATTACGCGTAGTGTTTATGCTATTTGTTTAATTATTTTGTATAATTGTTTTATTTTGACACACTATATGCATAAATCTATTAGCTTTTGACGTCCTTCCCTTGGATTTGTTATTTAAAGTCCCTAGTATGCACACCAATTTATATCTCGAACAGTTTTTTAATATCTACGAGAACTGTTTTTTTTATATTTCAAATAAAATATATTTAATATAAATTTACCAAGTTCCTCTAAAAACATTTTATCTCGGCAGTAGTAAATCTATAACACTAAGCTAAATTCCCTATTTGTACAGCGGGACCGTTAACGCAGTGGGAGTTGATATTCTACGGGACGGAAACGCCGGCTCAGGAATACGACGCGTCGCCCGAAACGAACTCCCTGGGCAGCAGCGAGGCCGGGGCGGCGGGCCCGGGCGGCGCGCCGGCGCCGGGCGCAGCGCCCAGCGCGCCGCCGCGCGCGCCCTGGCCCGACGCCGGCGCGGACGGCGCGGACGACGTGCAGCAGAACGCGATAGATGATGACCTGGCGCTGGTGTGGCATGACTCGCATGCGGTGAGTTATCTTTTTGTACAATCATCATCAACATGAGCACCATGATCATTATGATCATTATCATCGCCTCCTCTATTGTTCAACTGATTGGCTCTTTTATTGTTCTACTGATTAATGTTTTTGCCTACAGCCTGTATAAGTAATAAGTATATAATGAAAAAAAAGTCGTACCTACATTTTTATTCGACAGAAAGCCATTAAATTGATAGCCAGTGAGATTAGCTAATTAGTTAATTTGAAAAATTTATAGCGTCTTGTTCAGCCAGTGTTGTCTTATATTTCTGTTACAATTGGAAATATGTGGTACCTTCATATGCATTTTCATACGAACTAACTCTACCCACATTTGTAATTTTATTCCCGTATTTCTTTATGCTTCGTTGATATTGCACTATTTTTTTTTAATGCACATTTCTTGAGTGTTGCCCTATGCTGATGTAAATTCATTTTTTTTGAACAATAACCGAATGAGAAAGTAGATTTTAGTTTTTAATGAAACTGTTATTAATATCTTAGAAGGCATTCTGTTTCGTATATAACCGCGATTTCGATTTTTCGCGATGTAAAAAATTAAGGTAACACAATATCCTTCGCGCACCATTACAGCATTCATAGTTTTCGAAACAACACATCAAAGGTTGGAGACGAGCTCGTAAAATCTGTCAGTAATAAAACTGCTATTCACTAAGTAAGTTGTGAAGCATGTGTTCCAGAGTTATCCCATTTAATCCCGTAATTCACTGGGGTAACGAACTATATCCGCGGTTACATCCGTTGTGTAAGATTTATTACGGGACGAATTCTATTCAACTTGTTCCATTGTACACTCCACTGATAATATTAATTGTACTAATTCTGTACAATAGTACTCAATTAGCAGTATTCGAACACACCATCGCACTGTTCCTAGCGTGTTCATTTGTATCTCTGTGCTCTTAAATTAAATCTCATAAATTGAGAGAAGCGAAGGGGTATGAATCCGGTTTTATATCAATCTGAAAGACTTTATTTGTACAGAAGTTGGAAGTTTGTATGGAATTTCGCTTCAGACATTGTTAAATTAGTTAAAAAATACGTCTTATAATATGGTTAATGTTCGCTCGAAATATATTTACTACTAATAGCACACCTAGTTCGCGACTTCGTACGCGTAGTTTTCGATTTCGGTAAAAAGTACCTATATATATATATGTAGTAAGTAATCTGTAATCTACAATCCTTCAAAGTTTTATCAAATTGCGGCCCGTATTTTTTGCGTGATGGAGTATTTCTAGGAATTGACATAATTTCTTTATTCTTTAACCGATTTAAATGAAAACAACACTAAATGTTAAGTGAAGCAAACTGCATTCAAATATACTGCTTCTGAGATTAGCCTGCACAAACATGTAGACACATGGACAAAATTAAAAAAACATTGTTTTGCCCCATTATTAATTCTTATGAATATTAAATAAATTATGAATATTAAATACATTATAAATATTAAAAATATGCTATGTACAGATAGCGATCAGTTACAGTTTTATTATATGTATAGATTATTTTAGTTTTAAGAACAGCTATCTGGGAAAAACATGTTAGTTAAGTCGCGATATAATTAATCATGTATATCTACCTATATCTAGATACGAAAAGGTTAACAGCGAAATTAATGTTAACATTCGAAAACTTTCATTAGGTGATAAGTACGTTAACTCGTGTAAGGTTTCTCAATATTTTCTGACAATTTATCTTCTCTAACTCACTAGATATTTCGCTGGCTGTCTCTGAACTTAGAAGAAGTGTCGCGGACCCTCGGGTACGGATTTAGGAGTTTGTTACCATGTAACTAATCATCCGATTGATATCCAACATATTGACAAACTCAGCAACAATTATTCCAATATCAGCAACAATTAGTCCTCTATTTAACCAAGTGAATAATATCTAATGTCTGTGGATTGACGTTTCGTGTTGTAGAATTGGTTATATATTTCTCACAATACTAAAATTATTTGGTAACGATAAATGTAATTATTACTTTTGAAGCCTAACGTATTTATGACGTATGTTAATGGATTTCTAAAATCCATCGCTATAAAATCATATTTATAATAATGAAAAGAATCTTATATCTATGATATCTTTAATCCATTACAGAAATTTCACATTTATCATAAAGAGAAAATGGATATCTTTAATCCATTACAGAAAAATAAATTTAATATAAGGAAAAAAACTTATACTTTGTTTGTATTATATCGTCGTGTACGTGCAAAATTTTTATCGACAAAATCCTAAATGATTTTATTCATATTTATCGTGAAAAAATTGTGAAAGCAAAATATACCGTGCCAGAAAACTATATACGTATATATATACATACAGTTTGGCAAGATGATTTTAATTATAACGCCATGTAATGTACCTGTGAAATAAATAAATGAAATATGCATTTATGTGATTGGATGTACAGATCCGCGAAGAGGGCGCGGCGTCCGGCGCGGAGGGCGCTCGGCTTGCGAGTAGCGGCTGCGCGAGCGCGACGCCGTCACACCACTGCTTAGGTTTGTGTCTGTTGCTGCTATTCCTTACAGCGGCGCTGCGGTGCGCGCCGGCGGGCGGCCGCGCCCCGCGCGCCCGGCCCCCGCGCGCGCCCTGCTTGCTCACACCTCGTGTCCGCGCGCTCTAGTACTCAATATTGTGATTTTAGTTCAATTCTAACTGGAACTTTATGAGGAGAGCACGATTAATAATCATTTTTGTGGTTAATTCTATACTGGAAATATCATTATTTATAAGCATAGGTCGGCATCAAGCTTCCAAAACTAACAAGGTTGCTTTGCTTTGACTGATCTCTGTTAAAATTTGTATTCTATTGCAGTCTAATTGCAGTGTTCACCTAAAATCAGGCAACAGATTCTCTAACACAACTCTTTTTACCCTTTGATTTCATGTAGTATCAAAAATATTTTTTTTTATCGTTCTTAATTAAATATTGTTTTAGGATATAAAATTTTTCGAAAAATTCAGTGTTTTAACTTAGACCTGTTATGCCCTCCGCTGCACCTTAATCGTTATCACATACTGTGTTCTCCTCATATATTAATTCGTATAGATTATATATGCAGTTACTATCGCACAGATAAAGCAAAAATACATAAAGTCAGGTTGTCAGTCTTACGTTAATTTGTTACTTCCTCGGGTGCTATCAGTTTCACTCATTTGTGTAAATCAAAATAAATTCGAAACATTCGAAAACATTTTAAAGGTTTACGAAAAACACTATTTACTTTATCTGTGCGCAGTACAACTAGATATAAGTACAATCTATATTGAATTGTGAAAATTTTTACAGTGTTTCATGGCCGCTGTTGTTTTATTCTTTTTAACGAAATCACTAAACACTTTAGTTAAAGTTTACCTAAATATATCCTTTATTCCCATCACGTTATTATACAATGCACTATATGCGCCACATTAATTTCGTACTTAAAATGTGTTACACTTTAATGCCAAAATAACGAAAACGTGTTCATGCTGTTTTTATCGATGTCTAAAAATGAATTAATTTTATGTACGTAATGCAATTGTTTGAAGCTTTTAAATTTTACACGCATAATCACTTCAAGCAATGTACTTAAAAATGTTGTATACGTCGAAAAATCTTGAAAAAAAAGCTAGAAACGAACAAAATAGTTTAATTTTCGTATTGTTTTTTAAGTTGCGTTCGAAGATCAAGAAGATATTTAAATTCTGTATCTATATAATAGAGCTACGTCAGGTATATCGCGACATATTTGTAATAATGTTCATGTATGTATATTGTAAACTTAAAATATATAATGTCCAATATTGTCTAGGTATTTTGTAATATCACCTATAAAATTGGCAATGTTAAGAGCTAATAAACATCAAGTGCAATTACATTAATGAATAATAATTATCTATTTGAAGTCGATGACGTCCATTTTGATCTGTAATTGCATTGTGAGAAGAATATTAAGTAAATGTATGAGAGCGGACATTTTAGTAATATGCGAGAGCTTTGTCATAGTAATTCGAATGAATTGTACTTCTAAGTAGATAGTCCTACAGTACTTAAAACTCAAAACGGCGCGGATGTTTTATGCAATATGTTGTCATTACGCAATATGTAAATTTTACCTGTTTATCTCAATTTACCCCTTAGTTTGGTTACTTTATCCATATAATTTATTATATGTATTTAAATCACATCTCTTTTAGATTTTAAATCTATATATTGAGAAAAGATTGTAAGTACTAATTTGATATCACATGGTCGACATTAAAGTGAACTAAAGTTTCAGTTTAAATATACAAGTATAAAAAAAGAATACCTTACATAGCGAGGATGTTTTACATTTGCCAAATATTATCACTACATCTCTTATGTACAAAGTGGACGGGGGATGAAAAGGGTGCAACAAAATATATCGTGATGACGGCGCGAAGTACTCTCATAATAAATTACACTCAGCAAATTGCAAGCCAAGCGCGGCCGGACGCGATCGGGATCGCGTGACGTCACAGCGGACGGCTTTTTGCGCGTGTGGGTGACTGTTTATTTTGCGAGAGCGTATTTTTAGTATTAAACCGTTATATAACGCCTGTAAACCTCGAAGAGGTAGACAGACCAATATAGTATACTCCCACGTTTCACCATTTACGCTTACATGCCACTATAAAATAGGTGGTGAGCCTATTGTCATATAGTGGGCACATTTTTAAACTCCGTGCCCCAACTAAAAAAAAATAAATTAGAAACATCCAGAAGTGCCCGACATGGGATTTGAACCCAGAACCTCCCGATCGGCAGTCGCACTTGCAACTAACACGACGGCCTAGTATTTTAGTATTATTTTGTATTTGTTTATATAATGTATCTTATTTTATATTTCTCTATTTAGTATATTTTAGTATTATTTTATAATTGTTTCGTATTTGATTACGTAATCTATTTTTAACATTTTTAAAATTATTTTGTATTATGTTCGGTATGTCCTATGTTAAGTATTACTTTGATTATAATTAAATTATATCTAAATATAATTGCTGTATTCAAACTTATTGCATAAAACAGTCGCGTCTCTGTTATTGCAACTTATTGTTGAGTAATTTATTTTTTATTTGTTGATCCTTAAACGATATATGTATATTAAGTTTCATATACACTCTCAACATCGGACACAGTGGTATCAATAGACAAATTTTTCATCTGTTATATTGTTTAATAGATACAATTATGTTCTTCTAAATAAGGTAGTCCTCGACACGATGCCAAATGTTAGCGCATTTATCTTAATCTTCGTGTGGTTTCCTAATAATATATTATTTATTTATAAATATATTACATAGATAGTAACATTATTTAGCCAAAATAAAAGTTTGTTAGTAAGTAAAGTAAAGAACGTTTTGGCGGTATTTTCATTGAAATTTGAAACGGCTTTGTTTTCGGAACGTGTTTTGTTTTTTTTTAATTGTGACCATTGTAAAAATCACACCATCGATTTAAAGTATGATTTGAAAATACCCCACAACGTTGTCGTTTGTAATAATTAATGTATTGAATACAGAGGATACATATCTGTTACAATAAGCTGAACGGATACAGAAGTTACTTCCTCCTATCCACTATATGTATTAATGCGGCGTCTTCTATGTGACAGCTTTCATGTGATGTATAAATAGAATACGAGAATCTTCGAGAACCTGACCGATTCCTCTGTGTATTGATGGCACTTCCCACAATAATTTTAAATTGTAAATATATTTTAACACAAAAATCTTTCATAATAGTAATATTTATATCGACGGCCGTTCATAAAGGAATGCAAATATTTACATTACAATTTGCACAATAGTTAATCAACCTGTACAACCTCTTTGGTCGTGTTGGTTGCAAATACGGCTGCCGATCGGGAGGTCCCGGGTTCGATTCTCGCGTCAAACGCTACAAAATTTTCTAATTAGAAAATTTGCTACTAGAAAATCTAATAAGAATTTTGGTCGTGGTTCGAAGTCTGGATATGTGGCCGATGCATGGCGATAGGCTCTCCACCTATTGCATAGTGGGACATAAACGTAACTGTTGGAACGTGAAAGAGTTCTGCATTCCTCTGCCTATATGTTCGGGAATTATAGGCGTTAAGTTACGTTTATTTCTTGTATAAAAATTGTTACATAAATAAATTTTAAATCAATGCAAACTACCTCAATTTAACGAATGCGACATCTCCGATAACAACATTTCGAAGCACTGACTATTATGTTTCACGTTAAAAAACTACAAATGGCAGCTATTTTAGGAAGACAATATTTTGAAATTGATTTTCATTCAAAAAATTATGATTTTATTAAAACTTGATATTTCAATGCAGCTATAGCGCGTGTCCGAAGCTAGATTACGTATGCAGCTAACGTTAAGTTGAGGCCTTATTGATACACGCGCAGTAAGTCTCAGGTCTAAACTTTTACATATGATACTTAGAAGATAAAAAGAGACGATCGGAAGATAATTATCCCGCCAGACACGTCTGATATGTCTTTTTTATATGCAACACAAATTTCACTGTCCATCTGTCACATAGACACCGCCATAAGAAAACAATACAGTAGAGTCATGCGAATGAACGAATAAATGCATAATAATTTATAAATAAAACATAATTGCATATTGTGGTTGTGATCATAGCGGTGATTACTAATCCATTATAGTCTATGAAACATGAATGTATATATTAATTAGAGATATATATTATATATATATCTGTTTCATTATATAAGTAGGTTTATAATAAACTTATCATCGGCGGCCGCAAGCGACGCGCGCAAGGAATGTTCTCGAACCATACAGTACAAGCACCGGCCGATCAACTATATACAATTAAAACTGCACATCGACACATCCACAATATATACACGGTTATATTAAAATGTACATCAACATCAGCATCGAACCCACTATCGCGTTGTACTTCTGACCTATCACAACTACTAGAACCTCGCGCACCATTTCCAGACATCCCCCCGCGCCCGGCGCCGCACGCAGCGCCCGCGGGCCGCTCGCGCGCGGCCGGCTGTGCCTCCACTGGCCCGCGCCAGTTTCCTACACTTTACTAATATGTCGCAGCGGACAGAGGCGAGCAGAGTGCGTCACACGACTAACAATACGAACATAATTATATAATAACATCACACCAGTCTGTTGAATTTCATTTTGTATTTCAACAACGACACTTCCTGGAATCCCTCGTACAGTCTCACTACTAAAGGAATATTTTAATTATTTCTTTTTACTTTGACAGCATTTAAATACACGACGCGCCACTCGCCTGCGCATCGACCAAGCGCGCGGTGACAGCGAGGGCACGTCACACAGACGGGCGTACGTTTAAGTTTGTATTAGTCGTCAATTTTGCGAGGAACATAAATCAACTTTTATTCTAAATGCCACATGGTGCAGTCGGTAATGTTGAACAATACAGGACTACGAGTGAATGTCCCCAGATATGACATCTACAAGACAATTTCCAACCGGCCACGAGACGGTGATAAGATTACATAAGACTAACGAAACAACAGTGCAAGTCAACGGGTCCCCGCGGCCGGCGGGGGTCGGAAACCGCATCGGTGTTGACGTGTTCACGTATCACAGGTTGACGCTCACACGAGCGCGCAGAGGCGGTTGAGGTCGGGCTCCGGGTCGGGCTCGGCGGCCGGCGGCGGCGCGCGCGCGGCGGGCGGCAGGTAGCGCGCGTGCCGCAGCCCGCGCCGCTCGTAGAACAGCAGGTAGGCGGCGGCGGCGTCGAGGCGCGGCGCGCGCGCGCGCGGCAGCTCGCGGCACGACGAGTCGTTGTAGCACAGCCACGCGCCCGACGCGTGCCGCACGTACGCCACGTAGTGCCCGCCGCTCAGCTGCCCCGAGTGCGACTGCGGGCGGCGCGCGCGCTCATGCACCGACCGGACTATTGCCTCCACGTTGCACTTATACCGATTTCGAAAATGATACCGGATGGGAGGCACGTGTGTTTCATAATCGCTCATACTAAATGAGGACTGAATATATATATATATTTAAAACGAAGAATACTGTTATATGTATAAAACCTTTGCACTTGCTAACTTTAAATATTTTCTATATTCATAAAATAATATTTTTTTCTGCATATTAAGTATTAGGTCAAAATTTTTTTGACCTAATACTTAATATGCAGAAAATGTTTTGATTATACTTTTATATTTTGTCTCCTTAATTTTAAATACATAACATTAAAGCCATCAGTTTCCTTCAGCCCGCGCGCACGGACTGGCGCGTTCTGTGCTCGTGCAACTACAAACTTTGACTACCAACATATACTTTAAGTTTTTAAATAAAAGAACGTCGATTGTCAAAAATTCAATTCGAAAATAAAAAAAAATATAGTCCGACAACTCACCACGACCGCGTACAGACGGTACTTCAAGTCGAAGGGATCCTGGCCGTCCTCCAGGTGGTGCTGGTGGTAGTCGACGAGGTTGCCGTCGTCGATGGGCGCGGCGGCCAGGCTGGCGGACGGCAGCCGCTCGCGGCGCCGCCGCGCGCCCGCGCCCGCGCCCGCGCCCGCGCCCGGCGCCTCCGCCTCGCGCTCCGACTCCGATGACTCACTGTCCTCGGCGTCCGAGTCCAGCGGCGGCCGAGCGCCCTCGTTCTTCAGCTCGAAGTGTCGAAGGATGGTCTCCCTGGGCACCGCCGCGAGGTAGGGCGTGGGGTCGAAGTCCTCGAAGGGAAAATTGACTACTTTTTGCGATTTTATCCACTTGTTATTCACGTATTGGAATCTCTTGAGGTGGATAATCTGGAATGTTGAACAAGTGGAATTATAATTTCATATAAGATTTTGGTAAGTGGAACAATTATAATATGTATGCGTGCATGCGTACGTGTACGAGCGTGCGTGCGTGGGTGCGCGTGCGTGTGCGTGTGTGTACTGTCGTTAATGATTGACTGAAAATCATTTGATTCGTGTGATTTAGAATACTGAGTGAAGCTATGTGTGTTACCAAATAAGTTTTATATATTAATGTAACTTTTTTTTCATGCGACTAATTGTTCTTCAATAGCGTTGCCCAGTAGTTTTCGTATTTGAATAAAAGACGTTGACTGCTCGTGACGTTAAGTGGCAACGGTACTTCTATGGTGGCGCACTCTGGTGTTGAGGAGCACCAACAACCATTATTGCCAGTTGTCTACACAGTAACAATAGGCGACTACTGTACCAGCACGGGCGGCGCGCGCCACAGCTGCAGCTTCTTGGTGGCGGGCTGCGGGCGGCGGCAGCGCGCGCACGCGTAGCGCGCGTCCAGGCGCTCCTCGCGCGTGAAGGCGCGCAGGCAGCGCCGCAGCTCCAGCGGCCGCGCGCCGCGCTCGGCGCCCGCCAGCGACGCGTGCGCGCGCCACTCCTGCGCACGCGCGCTTGCCTCATACTCATCGCAATTTCTAGTTTTATTCGCTAGTAGCGATTCCGAATAGTGACTCGGAATTTGCAGATGCGACTGATGTATGGCAATAGGCTCGCCGCCTATTCCATAGTGGGATACTAATGTATTTGGTGTAATATAGGAATTTATTGCACTCATTTGCCTTTCTCTTTCGAAATCACAGACGTAAACTTACGGTTTACTTTTATATGGCATAAAATATTCGTTCGCTGCAACGTTACAATACACCTCGCGGGACCTACCTTCTCCCGCGTGGACTGGTACTGCAGATGCAGCGCGGTGGGGTCCCAGTCCACGGCCAGCACGACCTCCCCGCGCCGCACCATGCCCAGGTCCAGCCGCTGCACCACGCCCGACGTGCACTCGCCCTGACCAGACCCACCAAACCGAGTCTAGCTTCCATATCAACAATACAAAACACCTCTACAAATAATTATTTTTAGATGTAGAGACTTATGTAAGAAATATAAAGTGTTAACTTGAAAGTATCTTCTAAAATAGCTTTTAATTAGAAATATTATTTGTGTTGAAACTGCCCACTGTTGGATGTAGGATCTCCTGTGACGGGTTGTCACTTACAATCCACGATGGGTAAGATATTTAAAATTAAAAACACAACGCAATAACATGGCAGACGCTACAGATCGTGAAGGTCCGCGCGTAGTGTCGCCGGCGCCGCTCACCCCGATGTCGGCGCCGCGGCCGCGCAGCGAGCGCGGGGAGCCGCCCGCCGCGTCCGCGCCCGCCTCCTCTGTGCGGACACACCACGCGCGTTCAGTATCTTATACTTCGAGTCAACATATAGTATGATCGTGCACGAGGGCGTACCGGGGCGCGTCGCGCGCGCCGGCAGCAGCAGCGGGCGCGCGGCGCACGGCAGCGCGCAGCCGCGGCACAGCGCGGGCCACGCGCACAGCGCGCACCACGCGCCGCGCCGCGCGCTCACGGCGCGCAGCGTGAACGGGAACTCGTAGCCCAGGCTGTCGTCGCTGCGCACCACACACGCTACTATTATTACTTTAACTAATTTTATTACTTTACAATGATTAATAAAAAAAAAAAAAAATAATCCATTACATTGTAAGATCATATTTTATACTACTGGTTATTCTTTCCGAGTTCGTTTTTATTCATTTGAATATCAAAACATATTTCATACAGTACTAAAACAAGGAGGCGGCAGCGTCGGCGCGGACGGGCAGCGCTCACCAGTCCGTGGCGTGGTTGGCGCGGTGCGGCGGCGCGCGCGGCAGCAGGCGCGCCAGCTGCGCGAACACGCGCGCGTACAGCTCGCGGCCCGACGCGCCGCGCCGCGCGCGCACCACCAGCGGCGCGCCGAACTGCGCGCCGCGCCAGCGCTGCCACGGCAGGAAGTACGCCTCGCGCCGCACCTGCTTCCTGCGCGCACGGTGCGCCCGCCGCTCGACATTACGCTTCTTCGGTAAACGACCGTGCGGTGCTCGGAGTCAATGAACGCTTATTTAAAATATTTTTATTAATTTCGTTATCATTCCATTTAACTCTATTATGAATAAAAGTAAAAAAAAACAAGTAACGTGCACATGTGCACCTGAGCGCGCTCGCTGACGCGTGACGATCTGTGCGCGATACTTTCAATGTATCATTTTACTGCACGTGCCAATTGACTATTAATAAAAAAAAACTTTGCATCTGAATGTACTTTTAAAAAATTGTTTTATACAAAAATAATATCTAGTACACCAAAAAAAGTACTTCAGTTTATTCCACAACATAAACACATTTGCAGTGCAGTGCAGTGATAGCCTAGTGGTTTGAAATTCGACCTTTTACTCCGGGAGACCGGGTTCAAATCTCTGGCGCGCACCTCTTTAAAAATGTGCGTTTTAAGTTTAAATATCACTTG